>BGPR01051106.1:0-10899 GCA_013235015.1 Araneus ventricosus
ATCAGAGTTCCAGAAGGGTCGCGACCACTGTTATCAGAGTTCCAGAAGGGTCGCGACCATGGTTATCAGAGTTCTAGAAGGGTCGCGACCATGGTTATCAGAGTTCCAGCAGGGTCGCGACAAAATTCTATACGAAATGAGGGGATCGGAAATGAAAATAGTTTGCGCACCACTATACTAGGCTTTCAGCTTTTCGTTGAGTATCAGACACCCCGACTGGAGAAATTTATTCATCTGGTTTCAAAACGTTTTATTTATAACTGTATAACCTAGAAAGACTTATGAACGCACATACTCACAAAGTATAGGTATCTTTAAAGATGAATGATACGAGAAAAAATACGTACACTTACCAAATTTCAGGTATATATATTGAAGATTTCCTACTCGTGAGCCATTGGTCGCATGTCATCCGTTCAAAAGTTATTCCATTTTATTCCGTACGTTCAATATCACGTTCCCGTCAATGTTCGTCATAATAATAGTTCTGCGTTCCTTCAGTTCTTGCTCATCTAAATTACAGTTATTGATTGTGTGTATCTTTTCTTGTATCATGTATGTTTAGAGGTTTTATACATCTAAATAAAAACAGTTTTGAAACCCAAGGAATCATTTATTCTAGTTATTATTTATGCTCCTGTATAAGGGATTTAAAGAAATTATATAAAATCCTGCTCAAGCGAGGATAGCTACAAAAAAGCAAAATTGGTGTTTTCCATTCTTTAAAAGTCAATCTAAGATAATAACTATTTTTTCTTTTGACGTGAACTCTTCGAGACGGATGGCATAATCCTGAATCAATCAAATAACAGGAAAAGACCATTATACTCGATTAATCCTCCAAAATATCGTCGCAGATCAGTTGAGAACTTTTGTTTGCCAAACATGTACAATTGTTTGTTTGATGCGCACAGTGAATTTTTCGCACATCCAAAAAAATTGTGCGTATTGCTCACAAATATATAGCAATGAGAACTTTATCAACGTGTGTATCATTTGGCACAGCTTGTAAAATCCTGCATATGATAATCAATAATTGTAATGTATAGCAATAAGTTGTCAATAAACGAATATTCCATGGGAAGAATTAGGATGCCTTAATTATTACTTTTTTTTAAAAGAGTGATAATACTGGAGTAGAGTGCTCTTTTTTAGATGTGATTCTCCAACTTTTCTTCAGATATGATTTTCCAACTTTTAAACTAGCTTGAACATCTATTTTAAGGCATTACATTTATTTTAAGGCATATTATAGTAAGAATTATAATATTAAAACTTTTAGCATATAGTTTTTACTGAAATACATCAAGAAGAATAGTTGATAAATTGTAATCCACTGCTATAAACTATTCCCTTTGTTCACACACAATCAATTTATCTTCAAGCAAAAACTCTTTTATATTATTTGTCATTATTGAAAAAAGAAACGTAACATCATTAAGTCGTGAAAGATGTTCCGGCCGTAATAAAGGTTCTTTGTGGAATGTTCTTAATTGATGTTCTTAATGCAATAAATGATATTTGGTAGAAACAGGACTTGAGTGAAAAGAAGAGAAAACAAAGGTTTCTGACATATTTATGTGAATCATAATAACGGACTTCAACAGAGTTTTATTTTTTCCATGCATAAAGCAACAAATTGTGAAAACATGAACTTAAGAAATATTCTCTGTTGCGCAAATCAAAGAAAAAAGTAATTCATCAGAACGGTAAACAATGTAATTGGTAAATAATATAAAAGAGAGAAAACAAATAAGTGCCAAGTATTGCAATTGTTTTCAAAAGGCTATTAAAGGGTTTTAGTTCTGCAACAGTAAAATCCCATTTCATCTTAAAAGATTGCTTAATTAACCCTAAGCATAAGCAGTTGTATGTTTTTCATTTACAAGCCTGATTACTGTGTCTGTTCACAAATGCTGCTGGGCCTTTAAGACAGGTTGCAACATGAAAGGCGACCAAATTTTTAGGCAGTAATGGAACAAGAAAAAACATTTTATTTTGAATTCTTCGTATCAATTTCCTGTTGGCAAGCCGGAATCGCGAATCTAGCTTCTTATCCGGAGATATAAGGAAATGAAAATTTCACCAATGTCCACCATTGCATTTTCTAACTTCATGAGGACTGGAGCTATGAGGATCAAAGATTGTGAAAGACAATGCAACCAATGATAGCTTTCCAGCAATATGTTATACGCATAACTAAAAAGGCAGTCTAAGTCAGTGGATGAAAATCCGTTTTCAGCTTCTAACTTCTAAGGAATTTCAGCTATCAGAAAATCATTAGGTACAAAGTTTGTTCGTTACGATGAGACGATAATTCGTCTAATTTGAATTATATTTCTATCTTCATGCGTACGGGAAGAGAATAAAGAAATACCCGAAATCGCATCATGAGAACCATTTCGATAGATATTATTCCTAAAACGAAGCTAAGGCCATGGTGGCTTAGTTTTACGGTATTGGCACCCAAGCCGTAGGGTTCCAGATTTGAAACCCGATTCCACCGAATATCCGCCGTGTACGGGGTCTGTTGCATCTTAAATCATATGTAGGTATCAAATATCCTCCCGATGGTGTGGTGCGGAAGTATGGAGAGAAGGGTGCCAGATCAGGCGTCGTCGTCCTCCTGATCTTACAGCGGTTGAGAATCACGAGGTCAGTCCCAAAATAAGCCCATATTCTTCAAAACGGGATATTAATATAACTAAGCTAAACCTAAAAGGAATCTACCTATAAGGAAATTAGAACGGCGAAACCCAATTTTATGTGCGTTGAACTTTAAGGATCACATGGGTGTAGTTTTTACTCCACCATGAAATCGGTTCGCAATGCCTTCGTGCTCATGTACCTCTTTTCAAAGACCTTCGAGGAGTGAGGATTAATGAAATTTTGACGTAATTATTGCACAGGGCAAACACCAGAAAAAGCAATTCCTATCTACCAGACATTTAGTTTCTCTTTATTTTATTTTATAATAATTTATTTTAAGTGCTTATCACAAAATAAATTAAACGTTGTGAGTGTCTATTAAACTTGTGAATGATTGTCTAAAATCGGCTCACTTAAGCGAGTACTTTTTTTTTAGTTTCACCATGGTCTCTAAAAAGTACAATCTTCGGAATGAGAAAGGTTTGCATGAAACCTGAGCCATTTCTCTTTTATTTTGTAACATTGGGAAACAATTAAGCAAAAAATAATTATATGTAGGTATTTAACTATAAAAACAAAGATATTGTAAATAAAGAGAGAACATGTTATCTGAGAGATCGCCATAGATGATATGAAACATATATTGTGTTAGCAAGAAAGTAATTTCGGTTTTCACAAACAGATGGCATTATGTTTATTTTGAAATACTGATGAAAGTCATTTAATTGTTATCATGTTTAGCTTAATGTACAATGAATCAAGTATTCGCATACAATAAATCAAATATTCGCATACAATGAATCAATATTCGCATACAATGAATCAAATATCCGCATAATTAGAAGTAATTCATTGAGCTTTACAGATTTTGAAAGCACTTTCACAATTTCCAACCATATCCATATAGAGGACCAGAACGAAATACTATCAGAATCGCACCATTTCTATTTTGTTATGAGAGACTCAAAATCTATTTTCATTTTTCCAATTTCTTAAGGGAAAATAGGATAGGAGATCCTACTTCCTATTTTGAGGGAAGACGGGATTTCCCTAAAGAGTTGATGAATTACGACATATCGAAAATATAGAATATCTACTTTTTAAACTCTTATTTCTAGGAGTATTGTGAATCAAAGATGGCCAGAAGAACTAAATATTTTTGTTATATTACACATGTTCAAAAATCTGAATTACTGGATAATATCGTCGGTGTACAGCTGAAAGCTACCAAGTCAAAAGAGAGGGAAAAATAAAATAATGTGTTTATGTTGCTTTAATATGTCGTCTCAAAAAATGAAAATATTTGGATACGCGTTGGGAATGGGCGGTGATTCCGACTCTCATGTGTAGTCCTCATTTCGAGCCTTAGTTCTCAAATTTATTTTTCTTCAATTGGAGACAAAGCGGCTTTATAGCAAGCGTACGTCTCAAACATACCTTTCTAATAAATCTAAACCTGAAAACATTTTGCATACCAATATATGTGCAGCACATATTGTATACATTGATATGCGTGATTTTTTCTGTTACAGAGATGACATTTTAAAACAACAATACATTTACTCTCTTTCACTTTTTTTCTGACTTGACCACTTTTAGTTGTGTACCGACGATATTATAAATTTTTGTATCACAGTTGAAAAGTTTTCGTCTGTAATTGCTTAAGTTATAAGGGAAAATGTTAACTGCGCAAAAGCGTGAGCAAGTTTGGATTCTTCTAAAGACTTTTACTAGAATTGGAATTGCACTGCATCTGAAACAAATTCAGCATTAACTTAGTCGGCTACTTGATCCATTATGCGACATCTTGCCCAATTACTCTCTCTTGGCATATTAGGAAACCTTCATCTTCACTGGAAAGTTTTTGATACAAAAAAGTTCTTACCAATCCGATTTCAAGAAAAAGTATCAAATATTTGATTAAACTCAAAATAGATAACGAAAAGTTACTCAGAGTACAATAATAAGAAAACTGCCTTTGAGCAAACTCCTAACTTATCTTGCATTCGATATAGAACATGCTTAATCCTTCTTTTCTCATATTTTATATAATAGTAATACCTATTTCTTGCATTCGACACGTAGTGCAATGGTTCTCCATCTTAACTAGAGGATTCAATAAATTTCTGCATTGATGTAAGCTTTTTAATGTTGCTCATCATCATTTTCATTCTTATAATAATCTGGTAATCAAGAGATTGTGTATTTTCCTTTATTTTTCGGTTAATTTTGTGCGTAATCATAAACTTTCTCATTTTTCTTTTCCCATTCATCTCATGCTGTATTTTTTTGCAATTCCATAAAATCCGCCTGCATCTATACCAGCAAGATAGGAATCATATGAGCTATAGAGACATTAAATGCTAAAATGTAAATATGTATCTTCAATGATTTGTCATCAAATATGTCGCTGTCTTTTGGGTTTAAGCCTTTTACAATGTACTAACAATGAAAATTATAAAGTCTTCAGTTAATATTTTCATATCACCCAGTTTGATGATTATTTCTGTTTGTTTTATTTTACCTCTCAAAAATGACTTTTTATATTGAGAGACCAGATGCTCATGCAAAAGATGATTAAAAATCTATGCTTAATAACAACAGGAATCGAACAATACTTGCATATGCTGAGGTACTTCTGGTGGTTTGCTGTGAATTCCGGCCAGACGACGCGCTCGTAAAGACCTCTGGTGTGATCAATTTGCATTTCTCCCAGTTGTGTCCCTAGATTAGGATCTCTGAAAAAAACGAAAGAATAATCCAGTTTTAAATAAACGTAGTTTTTACACGGTCCATATAATAATTAATCATTTTAAGCTTAAAACTTCTACCATGCAATAAAATCTGTTTCAGAATGTTCAGTGAATGAATCTGTTCAGATTATGTCATGAAACATTTACAAACTTTTACAAGGATTAATATTGAGTACACATGATTATTATTGTTTTGAATATAGAACACATCAGTCTGGAATCATGTATTTCTGTTTAATACAGATTGTAGCAAATGCGAATAATGGCTTTAAAATATTAACTGACTTAGTTGATATATATGGAAAGTTCTAGCAAAAGATAGTTCGCAAAAAGAAAGCTAGTTTCGCATGGGGACTGTATTAGTTTTTAACTGTTGTCGGTTTAAATGAAACATCTTGATGCAGTAACCATAAGTTCATGAGTGTACTTATAAACTGTTTGAAAAATTCTACCTTGTAGATTTTTCTGAGCTCTAATTTGTAACTATTTTGCAAAAATTTCATCAAATTGATAAAAATTATGAAATGGTGAACATAAAGTTATTGAACTCATACGTAAAATTAATTCATCGATAAATAATGAAATTTTAAATCGATTTTTGGGTTTCCATGGTAATATATTTAACATATTAGGAAAGAAAAGATATGCGATTTTTTTGCGTCAGCCTATTAGGTCTTTCATGTCAAATAGGTACTAGTAATTTTTGTACTACAATTCATTCCATGCCATTTCTCCGTAGTATATTTGTTGCACAGACTTTATTGTATAAGTTCATATTTCCTTTAGCTTCTAAGGTCAGTTTTTAATCAAAATATGATATATTTTAGAGAATTAATGCTTGGAAAGATATTATGGATGATATAATCAATTAATAGAAACACGAATTATTTTATAACGGAAGGAATATTTTTTGTATAATGCATTTACTTAAACAAGTAAGTGAAATTCAGTAATGCCTGTGTCTACAAAGGTGTTCAAACCAGCAGGGTAAATTATCTAATCAAATCTGTTTTCAAATAAATCGTGACATTAGGAACTTCCATCTCTTTATACCGTTTGTAAGTCATATCAATGAATATTAAATTAGATACTCCAGTTACGTTAACACTTTGCGATGCAAGGCATTAAATGCATGAAAAGTTTTGAAATATGATGAAAAAACATCATGAATGGTTTTAGTTTATTCTCTAGACATAGAATCTACAAAACATTTATTTAAACTTACTTCATTACGAGGGGGGTCGTCCCCCCTTTGTGGCCACCCCCTCATTTAAGAACCCTCTTTAGGTACAGGCACCTTGATACACTTAAAACATATTGTTGAATCTTACAGAAAATCATAAATGAAAACTTCAAAAATATTGGCGGAACATTTTCTAGTTAATTTTCTAAAATTGTAAACGCCCAGAACTGAACAAATTTCTTATATCTGAATTAAGGAATTTCCCTAACTTTATCTCTAATAATACCTATTTCGAAACGAAATTTCATAAAGCTGCTATATACATTCTAAATGGAATACTATTAGCCCTATCCTAAAACTATTATTTCACATTTATAGTTGAATTTAACGGTTGAGAAGCGAATGAAATTAGGTGTGCTATCAGCTGGCACACTGCGCCGCAAAGGGTTAATTCAAATTTATTCGACTCGAAATTGTTTCTTTGTGTTTCTCCGATAAAAATAACCTCTCTGAAATTAGTACGTTGCAATTCTAACTGAAAGAGCCAGACATATTGATTTTTTAAACAAAGAGTCAGTTTTCAGAAGTAAAAACTTACGCTATTTAACATTCATTTCTTTTTAAAACGGTTTAGAAAAATATTCATGGCATGTCATGTCTTTTTCCCAAAATAATTTTAAACGTCTTCAATAGAAACGTGGTAAGTAATAAAAAATTAATTAACTATGACATATAACTATTAATTATATGATATATTGCGATGAGTTAAATTTTTTAGGAGATTAAAATAAGAATAAACTCAACAAATACATTATTTTTGTTATAAAAATATTCACATAACCATTGCTGATGAATCAGTCAGTAAATAGATGATGTTTACTTAATCGATAAATATAGAATGATTTTTAATCACTTTAATTTTCATATATCAGTGAGGGTTTTAACGTACTTTATCTTTCCAGCGGGCGTGCATTCGCAAATTTTACGACAAATTTTATTTTTCATACACTGTTCCCGAATTCGGAGTCCAAAATTTTGAAGGTCATTGCTATTCCTACATGCGACCCCTTTCTTCAGGATTAAATGGGGTTTTCAGAGTTTCAAAGTGTTTTCATACTGTTTTATGCTTCTGTCGTAAAGTTTACGCCGGGCGTTCGCTCGTGTAATTTAAAAAAATTTTCAGGTTTTAACTTTCCATTTTGGTAATTATGTATCCAATGCGCATTACGGAGATTTAATATTTCATTTTACATTGTCAAAAATATTTATTATGTAATAAGTCTGCTAATGATGCGCCAAGCCGAAGAACTTTCTTGAAAAACTTAGCCGTCAGTCTTATGAAAAAACTCGTTACCACCCGAGCCCAAAAAATCTGATCATTACGGTGCCATGTGACATTACCTTGTCTTTAAGTCTAAATTATACAACACAAGTTAACATCAACCAGTATTGAGGAGAAGAACATGTGAATTGTGTTTGAAAGAAAGAAAACGATCACGAAAATTCATAAAATGCAGTAGGTGCAACATATTTACTTCCAAGAGTCACTCTTTAACTAAAGTTCAATGTTTCGAATGCCAGGACAGTGATTAGAAATTAAGAAGAATCTTTGTTGTACAATCTTACATTGTTTAATAGTTTTTATTATTATATATTGTTTAATAACATTTTTACAAAATCTTGTTATACCTCATTACTTTCAGTATAATTTTAGATTTTGCAAATAATATTAAAATAAATTTTCACTCCTGATGAATAGATTTGCTTTCCTGACGTGTCTCTTATTACTATTATGAAATAACGTACAATTCCAATCGTAAAAATGAAGAAAATTATTGTTTCGTAAAGAGTACGACACGCGCCTACTCGTACAAAAAAATTATAACACACCCTCTGAAGGGTTAAGGGTTCTTTCTCAGTGGAATAGAATGTTGTTTAATTTAGTGGAGTACTAATTTCAGATAGAATATATGAAAGTGATTTTGTTTTCATGAAACATTAAACACCTATATTATTTACAATAGCGAAATTATTTTAATAAAACATTCAGATACCATTTATTAAATGGAAAGAACAAAAAACAAAGTGTGTATATCCTTACATTCTCACATCAGTGTATATCCTTTGAGTGGAAATTATCAATGATTTATTCAGTGAAAGTAGGTCCTGTTAAGTAATTAACTTCCGAAAACAACCAGACTATAAATTTACTCTACCATTTCCCAAATTTACAAAATATCTCCCCAGTTTCGTTCACATATACTTGACTGGAATTCGAAATAGATTATTCAGTGATAATGCTTCAGGCTGAATTTCCCCTTCCGATTAACGAACCTGAGGAACTGCGATGAAATACGACGCGTCAAATTGTATAACAATCGAAAAGGCTTTGATAGGAATGCAACTTACAGGAGAGCTATATTTTTCCCATGAGTCACTTCGGCAAGAACATTAATCTTGTTGCTTGCAGTTATCGTCAAATTATTAATGGAAATTCCTCCCCATTAATTTCACCGTTCTCCATGTCAGTAGATCTCTGACGTATTTGAAGATGTAATTATAGAAGGATAGAAATTTTTTCATTTTATCTGAAGTGTGTGATGACTCTGTTCTTTTTATCTTTAAGTCTTTAAAAAAATGACGGCAGGCTGTCTTTTTTAAACAGCCGCTGATGTGAAAGGCGTAGGACTACTTTACTCGCGTGACTTTTTTGCTTCTCGATTTCTCTTTGTTACTCACGATACTATTTTGCTTCTCGAAGTTATTCGTGATTCTCTTTTGTTCCTCGAAGTTACTCTAAAATCTCTTTTGTTTCTCTGAAATACTAATGTATGGAAAATTGGCTAAATAAAATGAAACTAATGTTACAATGAAAATTGTTTTATTTCTCTTTATAAAATATATTACAATTCTAATTCTTTTGTTTTGAATTCTTCAATCGTGGGTGGATATGCTACATTTCTGTGTAGGATCGGTCGATGATATGAAAAGTAACATACATAATTTAATAATTCGGGAATATGCAATCTGGGTAATTTTGAAAACCTCCATTTTGAAATTTTATGCGAAAATACATTATAAGTGTAGCATTTTACTCAGTAAATTTTTGTTTATTTGCTACAATTCAGCAAATTTGCATCGTCTTGTAAATATAATCTTGCTTTAATCAAAAGGCAGGAAGTATACCCTCAAAATGTAAATCAGATTCTTTAAATGAAGTGAGATGATAATTTATTCATTGTTTGCATAAATATGTCTAGAATTATAATTAAGAATTTATCGCTTTCGCTTTCAAATCATTTTTTAAATTAGCATGCTTTATCAAATATGTATAATTAATTAAATATTATATAAATAATAAAGTATTAATTAAATTTATAGGAAACGAATGCTTACTTTCTAGATTGTCGTTTATTTAAAATATAAGATTCAAATAATTATTCATTGAAGAACATATTTATCCCTAAAAAAATCTTTTGTAAATTTTAAACAACTATAAGAAAGTAAGAATAAGCAATGAAACACGCAGTTCGATAATAATGGTTAAATTTATCTAAAGAAATAAATAAAATAGTTAATGAATACCAGAAGTATTCGGATAAAAGTTTTAGGTAATAGTTATAACCTAAGTAATAGTTAATATTTTTAAAATGAAAAGCAAACAATGCTTTATATTTCAATTGAGAAAAAAAGCTTCATAGAAATATGAAACCAAGTTAATCTTTTGTTTAAGGCTGAATGAAAGGTTAAAATTACTTTTTGAAACCTCAGTTTTCTTTGACAAAGAGAAAAGTTCTTTTCCTTTTCAAAGTTATTATAAAATAAGAGTCATGTTCCCTTTATTCCTCGTTTTGTTAAATATTCCTCTATTCACAGATTAACCATAATTATAACCCTTAATTACGTATGGGACTACAAAGTAGGACAGAGAAGTAAAACTATCGACAGGACAATTAGACAACAATCAGATTAATTCTATGATGAAAAGAAAATCCCGATGGCTTATTTTGGCATTATTTTTACCAGTCTGAAGGTAGAGAAAAATTCTACTGGTACAGTGTTGGTTCCCAAGCAAAACAAGGGAAGGTTAATTTTTCATAAAAAAAGACCTTTCAGACTTTTATTTTAAATTCAAATCGAACAGAAAAAAATTATCAAAAGGAAGAAACAAAATATTTTCAAATTTAAAAATATCACAAAACAAATGAAATGTCAAAATATCAAACTTAAATATGTAACGCTTTGCGAAATATGAATAAAACCCGTGCTCGTTCTTTTAAAATATAGTTGTGACTTTTCTGAAACATTGCTACA
>BGPR01051107.1:0-10899 GCA_013235015.1 Araneus ventricosus
ATTGAAAGAAAGATAAAATCATCTAACTTTGAAAGAAAGAAAAAAAAATATTATTAATTATGATTTTGATGAAACATATTTATATAGAGACTAGGCAATTAGGAATACTTCATTAGTAAGTCTATGCTCGGTGATAAACTATAATGGTGTGTATATCATCGTAATACAATTAACATTGTAATCTTTGATTGCGTTGAGTGGTTATTGATATGAGGTAACAGCAAGAGTGTCATAGAGATTTAGTCTTGGGAGACAGAGAGAATGTAGGGGTTAACAAAAAAGATTAATAATAAAAATAAAAAAGACTAAAAACATACTTCGGAATCTGTATATGATCTTAAACATGGTTATGATATAGTTACTAATAATACATTTAGTGCACTTGCTATGGTAGATAATGAGGATATGATACATCCTGAAATTCAAGTAGGTAAACTTTTTCACATCAATAATGTGTATAAGATTAATTTTACAAAAAGGTACAAGACTAGGATATATATATATATATATATATATATATATATATATATATATATATATGTATATATTTATAATTTTACAGATATAAATAATAGTATATTAAGATAACTAAAGAAAAGGGAAAAAAAACATAGAATGATAATATCCAATAGTAATGGAAGTATTAAAACACAATTAAAAAAAGATATAGAAATTTTATATTGAAAATGGCAATAAAATATAATATGCCTTTAGAAGCTTCTGAGGAGTATAAACATAAAATTTTGATTGATTTGTATAGACACCACCTTAAAACGCGTGATGAAACTAGATACCAGGATATTAAAACACAGACAGAGTATCTGCAGAAAGAATTTGTTAGATTTTATGTTGACAAAGCACCAAACAATTATGCTATCATTTGTAAGTATTATTATTGTAAAGTACTTAAAGAACATATTCTAAATAATGAGGCATATGTTGAAACTAATTTTACTACAAGAGAAATAGATAATAGAATAAAGCTTTTCATAAAAAATTAAATATTTATTGTTAGAAAGTGAACTATCCCCATATTTTTCTTACACCAAAATTTCATAAAAATCCTATCAAATTTAGAAGCGTAACGAATGGGATTTATGGTTATATAAAGAAAACAGGTAACATTTTACAAAAATATCTGCAAGAGATTATAAAACAATTAAAAGTACAAAATAATACAGTTATTATTAATAATAGCTATGAAATTGTAAAGAATATTAAAGATATAAATATTTATTCTGGGCATACTTTTGATTTTTAAAATCTATTCAATAGTATAGATATTACAGATATGATGAAAATTTTATTACAGATTCATGAAGATTTTAACATAAATAAAATGATTAATATTAAAAAAATATAAAAAATTAATAGAAGTTATATTAAAAGAAAATTATATTAAATTTGACAATAAATTATACCAACAAATTAAATGACTTCCACAAGGTGGACCAACTAGTAGCGCTCTAGCTAATTTATAATTGCACTATTTTGAAAAAGAAAATATTTACAATAATTCTTATATCATGTATAGATATATATTGATGATTTATTAATATGTTCAACAGTAGAAGACTACACACCACAAATTGACTTTTATCCAGAATATTTGAAATTACTAAAATTTAATGAAGGATTTTCTTCTGCAGAATTTGTAGATCTTGAAATAAAAATAGTTGATAATAAATTAAGCACTGAGATTTATAATAAAAGAAACACTTTTCAGTTTAATATAAATAGGCTAGCTTTTTGGAACAGCAATATCAGTATTCAAATTTATAGAAATATCCTGAATTATATTCATAGAAGCATTATTTTAGTCACAGACAGATTAAAACAGCAATCTCATATTAATACATTTCTTAAAAATGCTATGAGATATGGGTATCCTATAAATTTCACGTATGCTTATGTTAATAAGAAATATTTAACACCATTAAATTAAACTTTAGATTTATTTTTGATGTGATCATATATAATGGAATTAACAAAGATTTTAGTAAATCACTTCATAGCTAGATGGCGCCACTAAATTAAGAATAAGATTGCATCATATATTCATTTATTTATTTTTATGTACATTTCCATAAATATATATTATTATAAAAAGTGAAATTTAATTTATAGTTAATATTTTTATAGTGTTTTATTATAGTATTAAAAGCTTAATTTAGAAATAATATTTTCATTTTAAATGCAGAACTGTCTTTAGGATAATGCTCAAGTCCTAACAATAATTGTAACTATTGAATTAGTATGTTTTAAGTTATATACTTTCTCGTTTTTAATCTTGAAAGATTTTGGGGATTTATTCCCCTATGTTTTTCGTTCTCCAAACAATTAGCTTCCGCTGAGGGTTGGCACCATAAGATCTAGATTTAATGCGACATATCAATTTCCAAGGCTAAAAAGCATTTAATTGTTGGAATTCCATTTCTAGGTTATCCTTTTTCATAGTGTAATAGTCGTTAATCAAACTATCTTTTTGAATTTTTATAGGGTACCCATATCGCATAGCATTTTTAAGAAGTGTATTAATATGAGACTGCTGTTTTAATCTGTCTGTGACTAAAATAGTGTTTCTATGAATATAATTTAAGACGATATTTCTATAAATTTGACGACTAATGTGGCTATATATATATATATATATATATATATATCAATGTCATGAAAATAAATTGAATCAATTGAAAATCAATCAATATGAATTTGCATAATTTATATATATATATATATATATATATATATATATATATATATATATATAACGTTATTCCGTTATGTAAGTGTAGAGGCAGTCGAAGAAGATTGCAGTCGTTAAAGTCCAAAACATTTTATTACATTTCCCCCCTCCGCAAGACTCGTATGATAACAGGGCCCAAGTTGGCATCGTCTCTGCGAAGTTCGAAAAGTTTTTTAAAAAATTTAATATTTGTTATACTAATGCTCACAGCCAGGAAGTAATAATATTAATACTGAATATGCAAAAAGATATAAAAATAATTTCAAATGTACTTCATAAAAACAGAAAGTAAACTCTTATACTTCTTGGATGAAGTTCTTGAAGATCCCTAGTACATGTAAAAACTCTAAATATAAACAAATAAAAAACATTGATATATAATTCTAAAATATAAATTGTTTTATTTTTTTCAGAAATCAGGAAATTTATAAGTTCGTAAGTGTGGTGATGGTAGTATGGCAATTAAAAATTATGACATAATTTATTTTTTATAAAGTGAAGAATTTTCTGTTTAGGAAGAAAGACACGATGGGATATTATAGCCTGCAGAGATGAGCATTTTTGGTTTTGATGGTCAAACTGTGCTAATCCATATCGCAAAATCTCCTGCGAAAATTGTTTCTTTTTATTTTTTAACAACCTAACTACAATCTCAAATTGTTATAGCAGTCGAAAGTACAAAAACTGATCTTCCGAGGCCTCAGAATGGAGGGAATTGGTGTTAATTTTTTTTGTTCATTATTTATTTCTCTGAGAATAGTTACATTTGTTTTATTTACTTTTCTTTTAAGTCATGTAATATGAATTATTTGCGATACTCCAACAACACATTTAAATCTGATTTTACGTAAAATTAATTTATGAATCAAATAAAATTTATGGGAATTTTAGAACTTTCAGCATTTCAAACATTTTGATTTATATATCATTTAAAGGCCATTTTCTAAAAATAATAAACACTTCTTAGTAGAAAATATTATATTCAACTTTGCATAGTAATACCTCAATTTTTTAATATTAATATTTGCTGTTTTCAATAAAACCTTATACCTCAACATTTATTATAGCATTGATATCAGCAAAACAAATTTCAAAACCAAAACAAGAATAATTCCTTTTTTTAAATTAATATGAAAAATTATTAAATCAAATGAAATATGGTTTTAAACTTAATAATCCCAAATGAATTTTTTCAACATTAAATATCATGAATTTCAAAATTTAATATGCACACTGCAAGAGTATTTTTAAAATTTACTCAACTCTGATAATAGCACATTACCATTAAAACAAAACTATTTCAAGTATAATTTTAAATCAATTGATAATCTTAATTAATCATAAAGTTTAGAAACCAATGTATAAAATGAAAAATCAACAGATATTTTTAAAACATAATGAACCAAAATCAATTTTTCAAAAGTAAAATAAAATTTATAATAAAATTAAATTGAATATTAGCAATTAGAAACTGTTATTTTTATACACAATTAGCAGCTACAATTTTTCTTTTGAAGAAAACAGCATTATGGAGGAGAACTTTAAGAAATCTTTTGTTCTTGTTGAAACCGAAATCACTACTTGAACACTGTAAGAACTTTGAAGAAAGATTATTCACTTATTTTTTTTCTCTGTAGATAAAACAGAAGGATATATTGCAGATACGAGCGATGAGCTTTTTTCATGCCTATTCTTTCTTTTATTGATGTGAATTTACACGAAACATAACACTTATAGCAAAACCGAGTGATGATAAATTGAACATGTCTGGATAGCATCTCACGAAAGAAATTGGAACTTGTAGTAGAATCACATAAAACATTTTTCTAGAACTTTTGAGATCGAATATGATGTATGAAGAACTGATTGAAAACTTGGAGGTTAGATCTTGGGCTTTATAAACTAAATATCCACTGGAAGTAGAGTCGACATCCGTTATTCGTTTCCCGCACCGATGAAATGCTGGCGACTTTTATAACGTTATTCCGTTATGTAAGTGTAGAGGCAGTCGAAGAAGATTGGAGTCGTTAAAGTCCAAAACATTTTATTATATTTCGAAGATAAGCAAAATCAAATAAGTTATAGAGTACTCAGTAATAGATTAAACTTTTAAAAGATTATGGGAATATTAAATCCATGGCCAGGAGAAAATGAATTACGCCTAAAACGGCGTGACTTGCTTAGAGCGTTACATGATTACGAAAGAGGAAATTACGCAGACGCGGAGAGTTTTTATAATACCAAAAGCTGGTAAGCGAACCGAAGTTGAGGCTCTAGAAATGTTGGACCTTGCGTGTCTAGTTAGAGCAGGGTGTTTTTATCATAGGATTGAGTACAATTAATGCGTTCGTAATTAAAAAATTACGTCGTTAAAAAAGGATTAATTTTAAATATGGGAAAATTTCTAAGTACATATATATATATATTATTATACATATATATATATATATATATATATATATATATATATAATATATATATATATATATATATGTATATATGTATATAGCGTATATATACATAAGTGCCATGAGAACCATTGCAATAGGTAAACTTCCTATAAGGAATGTACCTTAAAACTAGTCAAATAATACTTCATTTGAAGTATTTACAAAAAATATTAATCTTGTGAACCTTCAAAAGTATTCACTGTGACATATCAGCAGTGAGGCTCAACTTCCCAGAAACAGGCAGTGCTATAAAAATATTATTAGAATGCTATTGAAATTCCATCTTTCCAATAAAGCTTTACCTTGAAATAGTTCAAACGTGTAGTTGTAATTATCTGAATTGTATTTTAGATTAATGCAGCAATTTCTTTCGGTGAGTTCCGTTTTAATAAGAGAAATCAAATATGTAGGAACCAGCCAAGTTTCCATTAAGGCAACATGAAAGCGAATCCGATACCTAAAAAAAATGGGAAAAAAATTAATAGCGCGAAGGCGAACCATAGGTGAGATTGGAAGGATAAAAAAGAATATTATTTGGTTTTCAGCGCAAAACAGAAGCATCAGAAAATCCAGATCTGGCTAAGTTCTAAGACCGAAAAAATAGTTATTCGCCTTCGTCCATTATGTCACTTAAAACGGACTTTAGTGCTTTCGAAAACTATTTAGCGCGCAGCCTATCCTGTGTTTGTCTTACTTTCTCATTCATTTTCTGTCTTATTTTCTCGTTCTCACCTTCTCTTTGATAATCGAATTCTCAGAGTGGAGGAGTAAGGAAATAAGAATGAAAAAAAAATACGAATTTTTAAGATAATTTTAGAGAGTTTTCAACTCTTCAGACCTAAATGACGAGTCGTCACTGCTTCTAGGTAAAGCTTAGTAATAAGCATAATGCTAAGAGCAAATAATTCAGTATTCTTGTTCAATATTAGGCTGTATTCCTGTTATAGCTTGATTTTTTTATTTTCTCAAATTGTCCTTCCATTCTTTATTAAGTCGAAAGTTGCAACTATCTGCCAATGAAACTGAGTAACAGTATGCGTCATTGGAAATTTTTTTCGATCTATGAGGATTGGATGTTGTAGTATTAGACGAATATTTGCGTTTCGCAGTGTTTCTATGTTGAATAAACTTGCATTTCTGGATTAAATATCTCCATATAAATTTGTGAGCTGCCCCTTGAAATTTAAAAATCAACATATCTCAATAAGTTTTGCAGAAAAAAATGTGAATCTTAGTTTATGCATAGATGAGTGTATGGGGAACATTTCTCTCATTGACAATTTTTCTCTATGTGGCACGAATAAAAAATTAATTTTCTTAACTTTTTATTTTTAACTTCCACAGAAGCCAAAGTGTTTTCACACAAATTCCTACCTTATTTCATGAAACTTTGTAATTGCAAGTATATATCCAGGTGCAATATTTAAGGAAATAAATGCTTGTTCCACTTTTTGGTACACCCTGTACATTAATGCCTGAAAAATTTCAAATTTGTTCAAAATTTTTAAAAATGATTTTGAAGGTCTTTAAAGTTGAAGTTCCTTTGAAGGTTTTCTTAAAACATGGGAGAGATTTGTCGGGGGAAAACGAGGTTCAGCTCTAAGGTGAAAGCTCCATTTTAATGTACTACTACTTTAAGTTAGGTATGCATTTGTAAGGAATAAGATAAAAAAGTATACTGTGTGTTTTGAGTTCCATATCACTATTATCATACTAATATCAGATATCAATTGAAGATCCTTTTCTGCGCAGAAGTTCTCTTCTAACATCATACGGAAACTTTGATACCTTACTACAACATAACTGTGTTTGGCAGAATTTCAGGTTTTACACCAAACGATACAACAACCTTTATCAAATCGAAAACGTAAAAAAAAGTAATTTCGGCCGAATCTGCAGATAACCCCTTTTAAAATGAAACGGTTCATTTTTTATGTGGTGTTTAAGACATAATTGTAGATTTGTATCGAATTTTGGAATGTCTAAAACATGTCGATTCATCAAACTCTCGAAGTCAAGTTTGTTGACGACTCCAATACTTTCTCTTTGTATACTTCATATGTCGGGTTTCCAATGGGTATAACACGTCGACAATTACTCGTAATAAGAAGGTATTCCAAGAAGGACACAAGAAGGTATTCCAGCTTTAACAAATTTTTTTATTAAGATGCTTGAAAAACTGTAAATTAGATTAACACTTTAAACAGGTTATAACATGCTTAAATATAGATGCAGTAAATGCAAACGTAATGAAGTAAACACACAAATTGCAACTGCATGAACACAGCTTTACAGTTCTTTCTGCTCCCTGATCTAATGCTGCTAAAGATCAGTTCAGCAGTTACGGTTGATGACGTCAGGAGTCGCCACACATATACGAGAAAGTAAAAACTGAAATTGTTTGATGAATGCAATTCAGCATATCAGAATTTGTACAACTACATCAAAATTTGGATCACACACGTATACGGGATATGCACGTCTGTCTATCTGTGTATTCCTGTGCGCTTGAACGCGATTGTTCAAATACGTTACGACTTATATTAATAAAATTTCGTATGCGGTCTTGTGATCAAACTTATCAATCAGCATCAAATCTTCGACCGAAATGGACGAGAAGAAGACTTCCAAAATGTATACTCAGTTTTCTTCAGTCAGGACCTGGAAGAGCATTCCAGGAAACACGACTAAGGAAAAAAGGAAAATGGCTTGTTTTAAAGTACTTGTTCGGCTTCTAAAGAAGATATAAATAAGCAATATCCTTAAGATACTCTCTGTATCCGATTATTCGAATACAATCAACCGAAACCTGGGTTAACCGAAAGATTTCCAGTCAGCAAATTAAAATTCAGAACTGACTGGACTCATTAAAGAATCTTCAGAATTTACCCAGAAAATATTCAATACTGGCTCGAATGTGATGTCGATGATCCTGGATTTCAAGTACTGGAGGACGACGGAATCATTGCCATTGTCATCGACAACAGGGCCTCTTACGACGACGAAGAATGACCTAGCGACAACGACCCTGATGAAAAAGAACAATCCAGTGTGGAAAGTTTTCACTGCCCATTGGAGGTATTAGAACAAGAAGAAAAATGTCATGCTGTCGCTCAAACGTGTCTGAGATTTAGTGTAAGAGAAACCGGGGCAAGTTTCAAAGCCTTCCAGTCGGCAAATTAAAATTCAGAACTGACTAGGCTCATTAAAGAATATTCAGAATTTTAGGAAGGCTACCAAGAAAATATTCAATACTGGCTCGAATGTGATGTCGATGATCCTGGCTTGCAAGTATTGGAGGACGATGGAATCATTGCCATTGTCATCGACGACCAGGACTCTTACGACGACGAAGAAAGACCTAGAGACAGCGACCCTGATGAAAAAGAAAAAATCCAGTGTGGAAAGTTTTCACTGCCCTTTGAAGGTATTAGAACAAGAAGAAGAATGTCATGCTTTCGCTCAAACGTGTCTGAGATTTAGTGTAGGAGAGACCGCGAAAAGTGTGGTTCACGGGCAAGTTTACACAAGGCTTATATTTCACATACCATTGGTCGGGGGGCACGACATATCGTTTCAGAAGAAGTTTCTCGGCCTCCATTAATAGTCGGAAGTTTGGAGTCAGTCTTGAAAGTAGATTGTGAAGTGGACAACTTTTTCTTATTTTTGCCATTTTAGAAAAATTTTACCCTTACTTATTGTCTTAAATATAGCTCGTACTATTTTGAATATTATAACTATTATGGATTATCCTATTAGGATGTTCTTTTGCGGTTATTTTAAAATATTGAGTTGGTTATTTTTATTATGAATAAAACTTATTTGCTGAGTTATACCAAAAGAATGGCGATGGGACGAGTATAGATGCATGTGTAAACTGGACCCATCGCCATTTTTTTATAACTGGCACAAATAGCACTTGCATTACAAAATCATTCCCAATACCCGAAGAGGTGAGGCCATTTCAGAAATAGGAGCCAAAGATAAGAAGTAACAGAGGTAGAAAATAAAAGACAAACATCAATTCTTACAGATACACCTGTAAAAATTGCTTTACAAATATAGAAGGAGAAATCAATAAAGAGGAAATTAGCATCAGCCCATCATACTATGTCTCAGTCAGTGGGCTCCACTGGAACACGTTATAATAATGAAAAAAACAGTGTGGATAAAAAATTTCAAAATAAGGAAAACCTTGTTGTTAAAGAAAATTTTGGAAATTTTGAATGTAAAAAGAAACAAACAAAGAAGAAAATTTTTGATTTTGATAACGATGAAAATTGTCTGTGTATTTACTGTTTAAATCCATACGAAGATTCAAGATATGGTGAACAGTGGGCACAATGCACCGAATGTAAGAGGTGGGCTCATGAGGACTGTATTACCCAAGGCAATTCAAAATATTTTGTTTGTATATATTGTCGAAGTGATTATACAAACTATTAGGATTCACCGTAATTGTTCATTATCTATTATGTACTTTTTGAAATAAACTATGTCTCTTTGTATTTAATTTATTGTATTTTAATCACTGAAGCCTTCTATTTAATTATTTTTGGTGATGTGTAAATTTGCCCCATGACCGTGGCAACTTTACACAGGTGACATCATGGTAAAGAAGATGATATAATTACAAAAATATAATAATTTAATGTATTTCAAAATATACACTACATGCCTAAATGTCTAACGAATTAATTGGTAATGAAAATGAAAGCAATACTTTAAAGCCTTAAAACAGAAAAATAAAAGTTTAAATGTGTGTAAACCTGCTTTGGTCTCAGCTACAGAAACGAGGCGGAGTTCTGGAGAAAAATAAAATTTTGGACTTCTTTTCCTATTAAGGCGACCAGGGACCTTCAAAATCAATTTTTTAAATTTTCACCTAATCAATTTGAAATTTTGCAAGCATTAATAGGAGCGTTATACAAGACTGCACACAAAAGTTTACGGCAATATATTTATTTATTTCTGAGTTATGGGTATAAATGTAATTTTTAATAACAATTAATGGCCTTTATAATAAATGTTCCAGGCGCTCCAAAGTTACTAGAAATCACTCAAATTGTTTTTATTAGTTACTCTAACCCTTTTCAAACAAAAATTGGGATTAATTTTTATGTTTCAGAAAGGAATTTCAAAACGAAGACACATAATAACTCGAAACTATTGATTTCTGAAAAAAATGTGTCCAATACTTGATATGGAAGAAAATATTTACAGTTTAATAACAAAATACCTTCTATATGAATGCCGAAAATTTTTCTCCTTTCTTGTTTTTATACTTATATAAAATGTCATAAAATTTGAAAAAAAATTGAAGCACCTGGAACATTTAACATAAAGGCTATCAATTGTTATTAAAAATTACATTTATACTTATAACTCAGAAAAAATAAAATATATTGCAGTGAAATTTTGTGTGCTGTCTTACATAGTGTTCCTATTAATGCTTGCAAAATTTCAAATTGATATGTTGAAAATTTTAAAAATTGATTTTGAAGGTCCCTGTTAGCCTTAAGTTTATTTAAATTAGGTATGCATTTGCAACACGTGTGGAAAACATATATATATACAGGCTTTGTGTTTAATATCATTGTTTCTTTGTTCCAAATTGCTCCCATGGCACGGATAATGTTTTTCGTAAATGATCGTCTATCCGAATTCCCTCAGTCACCAATTGTTTCAGGTAATCAATACTCT
>BGPR01051108.1:0-10899 GCA_013235015.1 Araneus ventricosus
CGCGACTCTCACAATTTTTTGAAAAGGACAGTTTTCTTCCTGTTACATTTTATCATCGGCAGGGAGATAAATTAATATATTATCCAGTTTGAACTTTTTTTTGCTATATATATATAAAAAATCAGTTTGATTGCTGAGAGCATCGAGAAGCTGAGAGCATTATTCTTTTTACATGTTGTTCTACCGCTGGAATTTTGTTAGAACTCTTATAGTCACGAGTTCTGCGACAAAAATAGGACGAGTTCACCATTTCAGGTTTATTCGAAATATTACAATGTTTCGGAAATGAATTAAAGTGAACATTTTATCGCTAACGTCAGAAAAATGCCGCAAAAAATAACGCAGGAAAGCGTTTCCAATATATTCTCGAAAAACGATGCGGAGTTGTAAATTGTTTCCTCTAAATTTTCGAAAAGTGTCACAATCTGTTGAAAAGAGCAGTTTTTCTTCATTTGATATGTTATCCTCGACAGGACGATAAAATAAATACACTAGATCCATTCGCGATGTTAAGAAGTTACTGACGACACAGGATTTTATGGGATTTTGTTGTTTTAAGCCGATAAATAAATATATATAAAAATAATAATAATAAAATAAATAAATAACATTTGGCGTCTAAGTAAAAATTTAATAGAATTGTTCTGGAATTATTTTATGCGACAGCAATGGAAATCGTAAACAAATAATTCTAGGTTTATTTTATTCTTATAGATTAGCCTTTCCTTTCAAAAATATATCATGTAATATGAGGATATGAAGTTTTATACACTTCGTTTGTGAGATTTAAAATTAATAACGAACAGCCCAAATGGAATTTTCGTTACAATGTACTCAGTGTGTATAAATTCGAGGAGGTTTAAGAATTTGTTCAGCGCAAGAAGATCTGTTTTCAAAACTTCAGAACATCATTTATTTAGTAATTTCTACCTTAAAGGAATGTGGAATGATTTAAGTGAAACTTAATGAAACAGTCTTTATTTCTTGAGGCAGCACTAGGAGTGAAAGATATTTTGGAATATAAACAAATCGTTCGGATAAAGTATGCAAATCGGAAATATTTCCTGAGGTGCGAGTAAATTCGGTTTTATGAAACTCATTGAAATTTCCTATAGCTGTATCAGGAATTCCATTATCTGATGTAGACTTTTCTTTATGAGCGAGGATTCATAAGGAAACAGCGATAACTTATACTACTGCGTCATTGAAATATTGTGAAGTTAATATGGTTTTTATTTATCTTTCATCCGCCATTATATGTGGTGTTTACAGTTTATGAAAATGTACAACATACATTGCTTATAGTTATATGGAAAGAAACGATTTTTTAATCTTCACGAAAATTTAGGTAACTTGAGATATATAACTTCTACATCATGGTATACAATTTGGGAGAAGCGGTTTCACAGTGATCTGGATTGAATTGATGAAAAATAAATAAACAAGGAGAAATGTCCAGTCTAAATTCATATAACTCATATTTATCAGCATCATTTAAGACACGGAAAAATAGGAACCCTTAGCAATTAATAGCATTATTATAATTCTGTAACCACTTCGAACTAAATAGCTGTTGAACTTTCGACTATGACATCAACTAGAATTTCTCATCATTCAAACATTGTTCCTAATGAAAGTAAATTACATGAGCTAAGTAAGTGGTAGAATATCTTATTTGGCTTCATCTATCTGGGATAAAATGAATATTTTATTGATATTTAAAGAGATAATGTAGAATTCTCCAGATTATTATTCCTCCGGTTTAAAATTTGAGTGAAGTAATTCAAATCTTCTCATATTAACTGTTTTATTAAATTATGCATTGAAACAATGTAGAATTATCCGGATTATTAAACTTTCGGTTTAAAATTTGAGTGAAGTAATTCAAATATTCTTATATTAACTGATTTATTAAATTATGCATTGAAACTACGTTTGCATCTCTGATATGAGACTCAAATTTCTCTGATTATTTTTCAGAAAATACTTTTTCTTTCTCTCTTGCTGGCAATTGCTATACAATTCTAATAGATTGGAAAACTTTTTCTAATTAAATTTTCCATCATAGGTTTATGGAAGGAAATTCCATAGTATTGAATGATCTCAAATAAATTCTCAACCCACGTTTTTTTTTATTTTTAAGCTTTCAAAATTTGAAAGAAGTTTTAAAATATTTCTTTGAATTAGAGAGTTAAAGAAAAATATTTGTGGTAATTAAAAATAATTTTAAAAAAGATTTGATTAATAAAATGGTAATGGTAATTAATTATTAACTATTATAGTAATTGTAATTAATGGTAATGCAATTAATAAAATGGTAAAAAATATCGTATTTTATTGCATAGAACCTTGGTTAAATGTGAAATAAACGAATATCAAATTCGTCAAAAAAATCTACAAATATTAAAAAGAACTGACAAAAAGAAGATAATCATTTTTTCACAAATTATTCAGTTGATTTAATAGGTATTTCTTCCTTTCATGAGTTTCTCGAAGTGCAAGATTATTTATAATGTTTGCTATATACTTACTAAAGTATATTTCTATTTTTTAAATTTAATTCATTTGAATATAGAGTCTGAAATATAAAAGAAGTATCCGATTATAAAAAAGTGGAAAGGAATTTGATAATTTAATTACATGTGATATATTAAATTTACTTTATATAAAGCTTTTAATTACATTAATTTCTTTGTACTACTTTCTTAGTTTTTTTAGGTAAAATAATTCTTTTTATGAGATGATTTGCTTTCTCTTTTGTGCAAATGCACTTCTGAAATATACTTTTTTATTTTTTAAAGGCATGTTTTTATTTGCGCTTTCATTAAATATTTTGTTCAATAATATTAGCAGACTATCTTATTATTTCGCAACTTTACGGTTCGAGTATTGATATGATAGCTTATAGACGTAGATGTATTGAAGATATTTGGGGAAAAGTTATATTGCTTTAAACAGTTTTTGCAAATCATTGTGAAGCAGAAATTCAGGCTTCAGAATTAAATATCTAACAACAACAAATTATAATTATTTAAATAAAATAAAAATTTTAATATACCACGTTTTTAAAACGGACTAAAAAGTAAAAAATAATTTCTTCTATCCCCATACAGATTTGAAGCGAAAAACGTGGGGCTCATGCAATATTTAATAGTAAGCAGTGTAGGGAGTAGCTGTCGTTGAGAAAACTCACACAACAGTTCATATAATTTCCATTGCAAAAAAATTCTTAGTGACTGAAATAAACTACTTATGCATCAATTAGCTATTGCATGCGCCCCACGTTTTTCGTTTTAAGTCGGTATGGGGTTATAAATCTGTATGGAGCTAGAAGAAATTATTTTTTACTTTTTAGTCCGTTTTAAAAACGTGGTATATTAAAATTTTTATTTTATTTAAATAATTATTTTCTGCTTTTTAGTCTTCTGTGTGTGAAATTTTGCAATCGATTTTAAACATCTTGATGAGATTATGACGGAGACATGTGGCAAATTTCAGGTTTATTTCAGTTTCTCTTCACCTGATCATAAATTGAAAATTGTTATTTTCCTGAAAAATTAAGTTACTTGACGCTGAAACCTTCGTGAAAACAACTAGCACCCGAACAGCATTTTACTTGCCCCCCCCCCCCCTCTGGAATTTCACGGCAAACAAATTATTGTCACTCTGGTATAGCAAACCCTCCCCTCCGAACTTCAATCCACTCTTGTTCCCCCCGCGATTTCTTGGAATCCTACAAACTCGAGATTCCCCTTCCTCGCTATTCACGAGTGACGCCTGGACAGCGCCATCTATCGAAGCTCTGGGTCGGTTAAACACGAAATATGAAATAAAAAATTAACAGACAGACAAGAAAGCGAATTAATGTTGCATTGTCATCTAGTTCTGAGCTATGTTTAAAGTTTCAAGTCTCCAGCTCATCGGGAAGTTAGTTTAAAATTCATTTCAAAATTTGTACCGAACATACAGACAGATAGACAGACAGACAGACAAGAAAGCGAGTTAATAAAAACGTGGTAAAAATGCACGTTTCCTATATTTAGTAATAAAAAAGAAATAAATGTAATTAATATATTGTATGCAAAGACCGTATAAATAGAAATTTATCAGATAATTCATTCTATTACAGTTTCTTAAAATTGAATTTCAGAAATGTTCTAAATGATTCAGTATGTCATTTAACAAGTTAATGTAGAAGGTCTACAAATCTTGAATCATAAGAATCTCTAGTCGACCACTGGGAATGAATTGTTACAATATCTTAAAACAATTTTAATGATCACGTTTGCATAAATCATCTGTGCTGAATATAGAATAACGATAATAAAATTATCCTTTCCAAACGAGCTTATATTGATGAAGTATTCATACCCCAAAACAAATAACTAACCAGAAACGATACTGCTAAACCGGAAAAGAACTTTAATGACATGATGAGAAGTTCTGTAAAGCATTTTTAACGTTCGCATTTCATCGACAAATTTATAATAAGATTTTTGGAAAATAATGGAAATATAATTATAAAGGAGACAACTGTCTAAGGATTTTGCTTCAATTAGACATTTCACTCTTTTAATGACTAACTAGCAAGCAATTTTTTATACAACATGATACTGTGGGGTGATTGCTTCAAACAGGTAACTTCAAATTATTTGATTCAGGAAAAAACCCCGCAAATAAATGCCTTTTTTTCTTGATTTTAAGCTCATAAAAACCAATTAATTTATTTTCCAAAATTACGTGCACGTTTACGGTTTTTGTAGTAATAATTATTCAGTCGTAGCATGTTGTAAATCTAATCTATTGGTACATTTCTATTCATTTACCAATATTTCCTTAATTTGTAGGTATCTTTTTGTAGTATTCACCCACATTTTTATGTTCTATACTGCACGCAGGATTACCAAAAATAAATATATCCTTTACATACTTCAGTATGAATTAATGTTATATTTATACCCACAAACATATCTCCAACCAGGAACTTCAAGAGAATGCAAAAAATTTACGCATAATACATTCCTAACTATCTTATGTAATGTATCTCAAGCAAAACTTTCCTTTACCTCTTAGAACACAGGACATTCCAGTTGTTTCATCACTTAAGAGGAAATATTAAAGATATAAATCCTGCTTTCTGTAAGACTACAAACCACTTTCAAGAGGTTACGACAGCAGCAGACCGGAAATTCGGAAACTACCAGAAGTAAACTATTCTCCCGGTTGAGAACATAGACGTCTCTGGGAACTCTCTCCGAAATAAATTTTGCAAGAGAGAGGGAGAAAGTGAAACGAGGAAATCCTGGACCCTCCAAAGGCCAGAGGAATGAATAAGTTCTAGAGTTTTTGTACCAAAAAGAAATAAATATGTGTTTTTCAGAGGTAAGGCTAAGCACTCTTAAGGCTTTAAACGACACTGTTTGTTTCCGAAGCTTACAGATTCAGAGATCACATTGGCTCTCGGTGTAGAGGTGAATGAGTATATTTCGAGAGTACAGTGGACTAGATGGAAGAAATATGTTTCCTTCGAAGAAAAGGAATGCAGAAGCGAACGGTTTTTTATTTTCAACGGCAAAAATTTTATCTCTAGTTTTGGGAGTTAATAATAAACATATTTGAGATGCGCTTGGTAGAAATAGCGCTCCAAGTATTTCGCTTCGCAGATAAAAATATCAGCTTTTGAATAAATATTTTGAAGCATAAATCTTTTATATAGCTGGAAATAACATGTATTTTTTTGTGTAAGATAAGCTATTAATAATCAGCACAAATATGAAGCAAGTTTAGCGACACATCGATATTTTAATACAGTTTAATAAATATAATAGGCAAAGCCCTTTGTAAAATCAATACCCCTTTAGGTGAAGGATAAGTAACCGACCAGACCAGTGACCGAGGCATGGCATCGTCTGGCATGACTAAGGAACATGAATCGGCGGAAGAATGTTATGCGCTCAGTCCTCAACTTGTCGACCCTTTCTTTCTTCCCAAGCCACTTTCCTTCCTGAAAATTGAAATATAGGGTCAGCTGCTCTAAGCATCTAGCAAGATAAGTATGATAACGGAGAAACTGGCCTCATTACGTACGAAATAGTGCCTAGGGTCTCAAACAAGCCACTAGAGAAAAACTAATGTTCGTTTCATGACATGAGTCTTTCCCTTCATACCTTTATCGCTTCAATTTTCGAACACATGACAACTGTTCGGGCGAAGAAAAAGGAGATCCAATGCACTATGCCACAAAATGTCCGTTAACCCTCTCCTGGCATTTCCAAACTCCTACAGTGCAAAATAAATGAAAGTGGTTAAAAAAATTCTCGCGAATAATTTGTCAAGAACCCGTCTTCGACTCGTAATGTGCTTCATACGGGACGAGAACAATCTCATTTTAGAGGAACATCAATGAGCATGCATCCACTCAGACTGACCAATTCATGCATATTTTTGCCCAACTTTGCGACTCAGTAGTCCCTGAACTACAATTCCGATTTTCAATTTTTTTGTGACTTCTGTTTTTACCCATTATCTCCAAAATAAGACATAAGTTATGTTTTTAACATATGTAGTTACCGAGACATAATGAATCTCCCATACAACGTTTTTTGTGGCGTTTTGGCGCATGAATCAAATTCCTTCCTGAGACCCTAATGTGAGGAACGTAGTCCTACTTTAAAAACGGAAGTTAATTGCACGCTACAAACAGCGGAAGAAAGAAGTCTACCTTGACTCAAAAAAGCAATATTTCCTTCGCTTTAACAGTGGTAAAAACACGTAAATAAAAGATTTGATGAAACAATAAATTACTTTGAATTTTATTTTATAACAATAAAAGCATTGTTGCAATTTGAGATTAAAATGAATTTTGAAACGTTAATTACGGTTAGAAAAAATTGTACAACAATTAAATTGGTATCATTAAAAGGATAATGGTTTGCTCTTTCAAGTGATGTAAAAATAATTTTCGTAACACAAGTATTTCACAAGCTATTGGCGAAAAACGTCTAAAAATAGCTTAATTCTAGTTATTTAATTAAATAGCTAAAAATATAATTCTAATGTTGAAATAATTTTTACGGTGTTAGCTCCCTCTTGTGCGAATCCATCACTGTGCCAAATTTGGTCGTCGTTAATCCAACGGCGTGGACGTGCATAAAGAACCAAAAACCGAACAAACAAACACACACTTTCCTCTTTTACATATATAGATTTTAATCGTTTATTTTTTAATTTTTCATTCAAAAAAATACAATTCACCTCCGTCTATTCAAACAAAAAAGGAGCCAAATGGCTCTAAACACTAGGATGCAGGTGGTGTAATGTAAAGTATTTGAAAATATGTAGACTGATGTGTGCTATAGCTATGAATCTTTCACTGCGGTCGGTCTGACTGCAGGCAGTTTTCCTGGTTTTCCTCCAAGAGAAACACAAAGGCACTCCAGGAAGGCAACCTATCCCGATATTGAGTTTAAATGATACTTCTGCCTCATGTACCACTTAGGCGCTATACAACCAAGCTTGGACCACCAGAAAATGCAGTATTTCCCCTTTATCTTGAGTTCTTGACTCATGAACTTTGCTCGGTGTGATAGACCAAGTGAGATTAGTACCACTACCACCACCACATCCATAGACTCACATCTAACCAGAAACGATGCTGCTAGCCTGAGAATAACGGTCATGTAAACATGATAAGTTAGCCAATCTTTTTTCAACATTGATAAATAACTTATATATTTTAATTGGAAAATGATGGAAATACGATTATAAAGGAAACATCTATCTAAGCATTTTGTTTTGGTTAGTTATTTCTTTTTTTTTTAAGGAATACTAACTACCTGGCAAAATTTCATTTTTATAGCATCATATCGTGGGGTAATTACTACTAATAGGAAATGAAAAATCAGTTGTTCATGAAAATAAACGTAAAGAATGCTTTTACTCGATATTTTGAGAATGTGTATCAGCTTACGCATTTTTTGGAAATTTTGAAAAGCATCTAGGGATTGTCTACATCAAGTGACCCAGCCTTAGCATGGGGAGAATACAGCCTAATGAAACATTCTGGTGCACTTGTATTGCGTCAGTTTGTAGTTACCTAATTGTAATATTCGCCACATGATAAGTGTCATACCGAATACAGAATTAACAATCATAAAACAATCTTCTCTAAAAGTGAGTACATATTAATGAGGTATTTTCACCAGTAAACATAACTCTAAACAAAAACTTCATAAATATAGAATTTAATAATTGATAAATTCCTGAATAATTTATGCTCAAGTAATTTTTTTACCCACAAGAAAACACGGCATCTCCAGCTATTTCATCACTTAAAAGGAAAAATGAAAGATTTAAATCATTCTTTCCAGGAGACTGCAAACCACTTTTTAAGAGGTTAGGATAGCGACAGACCGGAAATTCGCAAACTTCCAGAAGCAAACTATTCTCCCGGCTGAGCGCATAAACGTCTCAGGAAACCTTTCCAAATATAAATTTTGGAACAGAGAGAGAGAGAAAGTGAAACGAGGAAATCCTGACCTCCCCAAAGGCCAGGGGAATGAGTTCCGGGGCTTTTATGCAAAAAGAAATAGATGTTTGTTTTTCTGAGTTAAGGCTACGCATTCTTAAGTCTTTAAACGACACTATTTGTTTCATGCGAAGCTTACAATTTCAGAGGGCATATTGGTTCTCGGAGTAGAGGTGAATATGTACACTTTGACGTCATATAACGAGCACGTGAGGCCAGAAGGTAGAAATATGTTTCCTTCAAGAAAAAAGAAATGCAGAATATGGAACAGTGCTTGGAAGTTGAGAGCTAATAGTAAATATACAGGGTGGCCGTAAAAAAACTTTCCCTGTTTGGAGGCATCTGTAGCTAAAACTAATGAACGGAATTAAACCAAATTTCAAATACAGACTGTGGAAGACATGGGGAGATGATTTCCGCGAAAAAAGTACCAAAAGTCGCCGATAAAGGAAATTTTGGCGCTACTGTCACGTACGCACTATTAAATTTGCACAATAGAGATAAATTATGCAAATTTCATAGTGCATACGTGATTTTGGAGCTGTTGGAAACGAAAAAAGTCAATTATTACAATGAATGCACAGAAAATGGATTATATAAAGTTTTATTAATGTTCGAATAATAAAAAACTGTACATGCAGAAATGAATGGCAGCAATATGAAACTCACGGAAAATAATCTTTTATTAATCAACATTACGGTCCCCAGGACCACGTGCAATATTTTAAATGTGCTGACCTTCCCTGTGTACAAGATATTGCATCCGGCGTATGATGTTCTCCACTGCTGGGCGTAAACTGGTTGTAACGGGCCGCCTTATGTTCTCTTTCGAGTAATTCACATAAGCACTAGGAAATTCGCATAATCTACCTCGATTGTGCAATTTTCATAGTGAGTACGTGACAGTAGCGCCAAAATCTCCCTCATTGGCGACTTTTGGTACGCTTTTTTTCTTTTTGCGGAGATCATCTCTCCATGTCTTCAACAGTCTGTATATGAAATTTGGTTTCATTCTGTTTCAGCTACAGATGCCTCCAAACAGGGAAAGTTATTTTATGGCCACTCTGTATTTGAGATACGTTCGGTGGAAATGGCATTCAAAATAGTTCTTTTCTCAGATCAAGTTGTCGGGTTTTGTATATCTTTTAGAATTTGCACTTTTTAAATGTCTAGAAATTATACATAAAAGATTTCTCAGCTTAAGATAAAATGTGCTATGAATAGAAAGCAAAAGATAGAAGCAGGATTGGTATCATATCTATAGTTTGATGAAATTTAATAAATCGCCGTCGTGTAGGCAAAAGTCACAAAGTCCAAAATTATAGTTTTCGATATGTGGTCAGTTTGAGCTTGATTAATTTTGAGTCGTTATGATAAATAGTAAGATTTATTTCACAGATTTCTAGCTCCTACAATTGATTTACTGACGTTCAGATAACAGGTTTCAATTACGAATTAATTAATTACAAATTCTAACTGATTGCAGTAGCCTGTCAAAAGGTTTTTGTTGGACTTCTGCCTTAACGACGATGAAATGTAATTTTTGAGACACAAACACTTTTAAATGGCATGGAATTACACGGTTTACGGCGTTATTACAGTTTTTCTATAGTGACAGAACACCTAAACATGAATGAGTTAGAAACAAAATATTAAATTATTACTCTTAAAGAAACTATTTATAGTATATGTGTGGTATTTTAAGTTTTTAACTTTCTTAAATCATTTTTAACGACACCTCATTTTTAATTACTTCTACTACTACGACTTTCATTTCGAGTCACGAGTCTTCCGGGAAAATCCCCTTTTTGCCGTATATAACCTCCCAGCGCATTGATAACGGCCCTTTTTGGTTTCGACATGTGTACTGACAACAACAGCGCGCCGCTTCGCGCGTTATTTAATTCTGGTCATGGAGCTACGCATAAAATGATCCCTCTACCTATGAAAAGGTAACCTATCTTCAATGATTGAATAAAAGAAGATAGAATCAACTGAAGTCTTTTCCTTGACTCAGATATTCTACATTTCACCTTTAATAAAGATGTTTCATATATATATGTACACAAATTTCTGTCTCTTTTTCAGACGATACTCTCTTCTTAACTTTTCCCTCTTCGATCTTATTTGTAGTAGAAATAGTACTTGAAACTGCAATTAAACGTATGATGATGTATTTTCATCATGATAAGATTTAAGTTTAAGCATAAGTAAAAAAATACAGGAAAGAAATTTCACAAGACTTATTTTTTATGAGATTAGCTTGATGCAAATTAGAGTCGTTTTAAGATCAAAATGGTTAAGGATCAAAAAGTTGAAAATACAACATTCGCTAACCCTTTGATTATACAAAAATATACCTTTCAAAAAAT
>BGPR01051109.1:0-10899 GCA_013235015.1 Araneus ventricosus
ATTTTTTGAAAGGTATATTTTTGTATAATCAAAGGGTTAGCGAATGTTGTATTTTCAACTTTTTGATCCTTAACCATTTTGATCTTAAAACGACTCTAATTTGCATCAAGCTAATCTCATAAAAAATAAGTCTTGTGAAATTTCTTTCCTGTATTTTTTTACTTATGCTTAAACTTAAATCTTATCATGATGAAAATACATCATCATACGTTTAATTGCAGTTTCAAGTACTATTTCTACTACAAATAAGATCGAAGAGGGAAAAGTTAAGAAGAGAGTATCGTCTGAAAAAGAGACAGAAATTTGTGTACATATATATATGAAACATCTTTATTAAAGGTGAAATGTAGAATATCTGAGTCAAGGAAAAGACTTCAGTTGATTCTATCTTCTTTTATTCAATCATTGAAGATAGGTTACCTTTTCATAGGTAGAGGGATCATTTTATGCGTAGCTCCATGACCAGAATTAAATAACGCGCGAAGCGGCGCGCTGTTGTTGTCAGTACACATGTCGAAACCAAAAAGGGCCGTTATCAATGCGCTGGGAGGTTATATACGGCAAAAAGGGGATTTTCCCGGAAGACTCGTGACTCGAAATGAAAGTCGTAGTAGTAGAAGTAATTAAAAATGAGGTGTCGTTAAAAATGATTTAAGAAAGTTAAAAACTTAAAATACCACACATATACTATAAATAGTTTCTTTAAGAGTAATAATTTAATATTTTGTTTCTAACTCATTCATGTTTAGGTGTTCTGTCACTATAGAAAAACTGTAATAACGCCGTAAACCGTGTAATTCCATGCCATTTAAAAGTGTTTGTGTCTCAAAAATTACATTTCATCGTCGTTAAGGCAGAAGTCCAACAAAAACCTTTTGACAGGCTACTGCAATCAGTTAGAATTTGTAATTAATTAATTCGTAATTGAAACCTGTTATCTGAACGTCAGTAAATCAATTGTAGGAGCTAGAAATCTGTGAAATAAATCTTACTATTTATCATAACGACTCAAAATTAATCAAGCTCAAACTGACCACATATCGAAAACTATAATTTTGGACTTTGTGACTTTTGCCTACACGACGGCGATTTATTAAATTTCATCAAACTATAGATATGATACCAATCCTGCTTCTATCTTTTGCTTTCTATTCATAGCACATTTTATCTTAAGCTGAGAAATCTTTTATGTATAATTTCTAGACATTTAAAAAGTGCAAATTCTAAAAGATATACAAAACCCGACAACTTGATCTGAGAAAAGAACTATTTTGAATGCCATTTCCACCGAACGTATCTCAAATACAGAGTGGCCATAAAATAACTTTCCCTGTTTGGAGGCATCTGTAGCTGAAACAGAATGAAACCAAATTTCATATACAGACTGTTGAAGACATGGAGAGATGATCTCCGCAAAAAGAAAAAAAGCGTACCAAAAGTCGCCAATGAGGGAGATTTTGGCGCTACTGTCACGTACTCACTATGAAAATTGCACAATCGAGGTAGATTATGCGAATTTCCTAGTGCTTATGTGAATTACTCGAAAGAGAACATAAGGCGGCCCGTTACAACCAGTTTACGCCCAGCAGTGGAGAACATCATACGCCGGATGCAATATCTTGTACACAGGGAAGGTCAGCACATTTAAAATATTGCACGTGGTCCTGGGGACCGTAATGTTGATTAATAAAAGATTATTTTCCGTGAGTTTCATATTGCTGCCATTCATTTCTGCATGTACAGTTTTTTATTATTCGAACATTAATAAAACTTTATATAATCCATTTTCTGTGCATTCATTGTAATAATTGACTTTTTTCGTTTCCAACAGCTCCAAAATCACGTATGCACTATGAAATTTGCATAATTTATCTCTATTGTGCAAATTTAATAGTGCGTACGTGACAGTAGCGCCAAAATTTCCTTTATCGGCGACTTTTGGTACTTTTTTCGCGGAAATCATCTCCCCATGTCTTCCACAGTCTGTATTTGAAATTTGGTTTAATTCCGTTCATTAGTTTTAGCTACAGATGCCTCCAAACAGGGAAAGTTTTTTTACGGCCACCCTGTATATTTACTATTAGCTCTCAACTTCCAAGCACTGTTCCATATTCTGCATTTCTTTTTTCTTGAAGGAAACATATTTCTACCTTCTGGCCTCACGTGCTCGTTATATGACGTCAAAGTGTACATATTCACCTCTACTCCGAGAACCAATATGCCCTCTGAAATTGTAAGCTTCGCATGAAACAAATAGTGTCGTTTAAAGACTTAAGAATGCGTAGCCTTAACTCAGAAAAACAAACATCTATTTCTTTTTGCATAAAAGCCCCGGAACTCATTCCCCTGGCCTTTGGGGAGGTCAGGATTTCCTCGTTTCACTTTCTCTCTCTCTCTGTTCCAAAATTTATATTTGGAAAGGTTTCCTGAGACGTTTATGCGCTCAGCCGGGAGAATAGTTTGCTTCTGGAAGTTTGCGAATTTCCGGTCTGTCGCTATCCTAACCTCTTAAAAAGTGGTTTGCAGTCTCCTGGAAAGAATGATTTAAATCTTTCATTTTTCCTTTTAAGTGATGAAATAGCTGGAGATGCCGTGTTTTCTTGTGGGTAAAAAAATTACTTGAGCATAAATTATTCAGGAATTTATCAATTATTAAATTCTATATTTATGAAGTTTTTGTTTAGAGTTATGTTTACTGGTGAAAATACCTCATTAATATGTACTCACTTTTAGAGAAGATTGTTTTATGATTGTTAATTCTGTATTCGGTATGACACTTATCATGTGGCGAATATTACAATTAGGTAACTACAAACTGACGCAATACAAGTGCACCAGAATGTTTCATTAGGCTGTATTCTCCCCATGCTAAGGCTGGGTCACTTGATGTAGACAATCCCTAGATGCTTTTCAAAATTTCCAAAAAATGCGTAAGCTGATACACATTCTCAAAATATCGAGTAAAAGCATTCTTTACGTTTATTTTCATGAACAACTGATTTTTCATTTCCTATTAGTAGTAATTACCCCACGATATGATGCTATAAAAATGAAATTTTGCCAGGTAGTTAGTATTCCTTAAAAAAAAAAGAAATAACTAACCAAAACAAAATGCTTAGATAGATGTTTCCTTTATAATCGTATTTCCATCATTTTCCAATTAAAATATATAAGTTATTTATCAATGTTGAAAAAAGATTGGCTAACTTATCATGTTTACATGACCGTTATTCTCAGGCTAGCAGCATCGTTTCTGGTTAGATGTGAGTCTATGGATGTGGTGGTGGTAGTGGTACTAATCTCACTTGGTCTATCACACCGAGCAAAGTTCATGAGTCAAGAACTCAAGATAAAGGGGAAATACTGCATTTTCTGGTGGTCCAAGCTTGGTTGTATAGCGCCTAAGTGGTACATGAGGCAGAAGTATCATTTAAACTCAATATCGGGATAGGTTGCCTTCCTGGAGTGCCTTTGTGTTTCTCTTGGAGGAAAACCAGGAAAACTGCCTGCAGTCAGACCGACCGCAGTGAAAGATTCATAGCTATAGCACACATCAGTCTACATATTTTCAAATACTTTACATTACACCACCTGCATCCTAGTGTTTAGAGCCATTTGGCTCCTTTTTTGTTTGAATAGACGGAGGTGAATTGTATTTTTTTGAATGAAAAATTAAAAAATAAACGATTAAAATCTATATATGTAAAAGAGGAAAGTGTGTGTTTGTTTGTTCGGTTTTTGGTTCTTTATGCACGTCCACGCCGTTGGATTAACGACGACCAAATTTGGCACAGTGATGGATTCGCACAAGAGGGAGCTAACACCGTAAAAATTATTTCAACATTAGAATTATATTTTTAGCTATTTAATTAAATAACTAGAATTAAGCTATTTTTAGACGTTTTTCGCCAATAGCTTGTGAAATACTTGTGTTACGAAAATTATTTTTACATCACTTGAAAGAGCAAACCATTATCCTTTTAATGATACCAATTTAATTGTTGTACAATTTTTTCTAACCGTAATTAACGTTTCAAAATTCATTTTAATCTCAAATTGCAACAATGCTTTTATTGTTATAAAATAAAATTCAAAGTAATTTATTGTTTCATCAAATCTTTTATTTACGTGTTTTTACCACTGTTAAAGCGAAGGAAATATTGCTTTTTTGAGTCAAGGTAGACTTCTTTCTTCCGCTGTTTGTAGCGTGCAATTAACTTCCGTTTTTAAAGTAGGACTACGTTCCTCACATTAGGGTCTCAGGAAGGAATTTGATTCATGCGCCAAAACGCCACAAAAAACGTTGTATGGGAGATTCATTATGTCTCGGTAACTACATATGTTAAAAACATAACTTATGTCTTATTTTGGAGATAATGGGTAAAAACAGAAGTCACAAAAAAATTGAAAATCGGAATTGTAGTTCAGGGACTACTGAGTCGCAAAGTTGGGCAAAAATATGCATGAATTGGTCAGTCTGAGTGGATGCATGCTCATTGATGTTCCTCTAAAATGAGATTGTTCTCGTCCCGTATGAAGCACATTACGAGTCGAAGACGGGTTCTTGACAAATTATTCGCGAGAATTTTTTTAACCACTTTCATTTATTTTGCACTGTAGGAGTTTGGAAATGCCAGGAGAGGGTTAACGGACATTTTGTGGCATAGTGCATTGGATCTCCTTTTTCTTCGCCCGAACAGTTGTCATGTGTTCGAAAATTGAAGCGATAAAGGTATGAAGGGAAAGACTCATGTCATGAAACGAACATTAGTTTTTCTCTAGTGGCTTGTTTGAGACCCTAGGCACTATTTCGTACGTAATGAGGCCAGTTTCTCCGTTATCATACTTATCTTGCTAGATGCTTAGAGCAGCTGACCCTATATTTCAATTTTCAGGAAGGAAAGTGGCTTGGGAAGAAAGAAAGGGTCGACAAGTTGAGGACTGAGCGCATAACATTCTTCCGCCGATTCATGTTCCTTAGTCATGCCAGACGATGCCATGCCTCGGTCACTGGTCTGGTCGGTTACTTATCCTTCACCTAAAGGGGTATTGATTTTACAAAGGGCTTTGCCTATTATATTTATTAAACTGTATTAAAATATCGATGTGTCGCTAAACTTGCTTCATATTTGTGCTGATTATTAATAGCTTATCTTACACAAAAAAATACATGTTATTTCCAGCTATATAAAAGATTTATGCTTCAAAATATTTATTCAAAAGCTGATATTTTTATCTGCGAAGCGAAATACTTGGAGCGCTATTTCTACCAAGCGCATCTCAAATATGTTTATTATTAACTCCCAAAACTAGAGATAAAATTTTTGCCGTTGAAAATAAAAAACCGTTCGCTTCTGCATTCCTTTTCTTCGAAGGAAACATATTTCTTCCATCTAGTCCACTGTACTCTCGAAATATACTCATTCACCTCTACACCGAGAGCCAATGTGATCTCTGAATCTGTAAGCTTCGGAAACAAACAGTGTCGTTTAAAGCCTTAAGAGTGCTTAGCCTTACCTCTGAAAAACACATATTTATTTCTTTTTGGTACAAAAACTCTAGAACTTATTCATTCCTCTGGCCTTTGGAGGGTCCAGGATTTCCTCGTTTCACTTTCTCCCTCTCTCTTGCAAAATTTATTTCGGAGAGAGTTCCCAGAGACGTCTATGTTCTCAACCGGGAGAATAGTTTACTTCTGGTAGTTTCCGAATTTCCGGTCTGCTGCTGTCGTAACCTCTTGAAAGTGGTTTGTAGTCTTACAGAAAGCAGGATTTATATCTTTAATATTTCCTCTTAAGTGATGAAACAACTGGAATGTCCTGTGTTCTAAGAGGTAAAGGAAAGTTTTGCTTGAGATACATTACATAAGATAGTTAGGAATGTATTATGCGTAAATTTTTTGCATTCTCTTGAAGTTCCTGGTTGGAGATATGTTTGTGGGTATAAATATAACATTAATTCATACTGAAGTATGTAAAGGATATATTTATTTTTGGTAATCCTGCGTGCAGTATAGAACATAAAAATGTGGGTGAATACTACAAAAAGATACCTACAAATTAAGGAAATATTGGTAAATGAATAGAAATGTACCAATAGATTAGATTTACAACATGCTACGACTGAATAATTATTACTACAAAAACCGTAAACGTGCACGTAATTTTGGAAAATAAATTAATTGGTTTTTATGAGCTTAAAATCAAGAAAAAAAGGCATTTATTTGCGGGGTTTTTTCCTGAATCAAATAATTTGAAGTTACCTGTTTGAAGCAATCACCCCACAGTATCATGTTGTATAAAAAATTGCTTGCTAGTTAGTCATTAAAAGAGTGAAATGTCTAATTGAAGCAAAATCCTTAGACAGTTGTCTCCTTTATAATTATATTTCCATTATTTTCCAAAAATCTTATTATAAATTTGTCGATGAAATGCGAACGTTAAAAATGCTTTACAGAACTTCTCATCATGTCATTAAAGTTCTTTTCCGGTTTAGCAGTATCGTTTCTGGTTAGTTATTTGTTTTGGGGTATGAATACTTCATCAATATAAGCTCGTTTGGAAAGGATAATTTTATTATCGTTATTCTATATTCAGCACAGATGATTTATGCAAACGTGATCATTAAAATTGTTTTAAGATATTGTAACAATTCATTCCCAGTGGTCGACTAGAGATTCTTATGATTCAAGATTTGTAGACCTTCTACATTAACTTGTTAAATGACATACTGAATCATTTAGAACATTTCTGAAATTCAATTTTAAGAAACTGTAATAGAATGAATTATCTGATAAATTTCTATTTATACGGTCTTTGCATACAATATATTAATTACATTTATTTCTTTTTTATTACTAAATATAGGAAACGTGCATTTTTACCACGTTTTTATTAACTCGCTTTCTTGTCTGTCTGTCTGTCTATCTGTCTGTATGTTCGGTACAAATTTTGAAATGAATTTTAAACTAACTTCCCGATGAGCTGGAGACTTGAAACTTTAAACATAGCTCAGAACTAGATGACAATGCAACATTAATTCGCTTTCTTGTCTGTCTGTTAATTTTTTATTTCATATTTCGTGTTTAACCGACCCAGAGCTTCGATAGATGGCGCTGTCCAGGCGTCACTCGTGAATAGCGAGGAAGGGGAATCTCGAGTTTGTAGGATTCCAAGAAATCGCGGGGGGAACAAGAGTGGATTGAAGTTCGGAGGGGAGGGTTTGCTATACCAGAGTGACAATAATTTGTTTGCCGTGAAATTCCAGAGGGGGGGGGGGGGCAAGTAAAATGCTGTTCGGGTGCTAGTTGTTTTCACGAAGGTTTCAGCGTCAAGTAACTTAATTTTTCAGGAAAATAACAATTTTCAATTTATGATCAGGTGAAGAGAAACTGAAATAAACCTGAAATTTGCCACATGTCTCCGTCATAATCTCATCAAGATGTTTAAAATCGATTGCAAAATTTCACACACAGAAGACTAAAAAGCAGAAAATAATTATTTAAATAAAATAAAAATTTTAATATACCACGTTTTTAAAACGGACTAAAAAGTAAAAAATAATTTCTTCTAGCTCCATACAGATTTATAACCCCATACCGACTTAAAACGAAAAACGTGGGGCGCATGCAATAGCTAATTGATGCATAAGTAGTTTATTTCAGTCACTAAGAATTTTTTTGCAATGGAAATTATATGAACTGTTGTGTGAGTTTTCTCAACGACAGCTACTCCCTACACTGCTTACTATTAAATATTGCATGAGCCCCACGTTTTTCGCTTCAAATCTGTATGGGGATAGAAGAAATTATTTTTTACTTTTTAGTCCGTTTTAAAAACGTGGTATATTAAAATTTTTATTTTATTTAAATAATTATAATTTGTTGTTGTTAGATATTTAATTCTGAAGCCTGAATTTCTGCTTCACAATGATTTGCAAAAACTGTTTAAAGCAATATAACTTTTCCCCAAATATCTTCAATACATCTACGTCTATAAGCTATCATATCAATACTCGAACCGTAAAGTTGCGAAATAATAAGATAGTCTGCTAATATTATTGAACAAAATATTTAATGAAAGCGCAAATAAAAACATGCCTTTAAAAAATAAAAAAGTATATTTCAGAAGTGCATTTGCACAAAAGAGAAAGCAAATCATCTCATAAAAAGAATTATTTTACCTAAAAAAACTAAGAAAGTAGTACAAAGAAATTAATGTAATTAAAAGCTTTATATAAAGTAAATTTAATATATCACATGTAATTAAATTATCAAATTCCTTTCCACTTTTTTATAATCGGATACTTCTTTTATATTTCAGACTCTATATTCAAATGAATTAAATTTAAAAAATAGAAATATACTTTAGTAAGTATATAGCAAACATTATAAATAATCTTGCACTTCGAGAAACTCATGAAAGGAAGAAATACCTATTAAATCAACTGAATAATTTGTGAAAAAATGATTATCTTCTTTTTGTCAGTTCTTTTTAATATTTGTAGATTTTTTTGACGAATTTGATATTCGTTTATTTCACATTTAACCAAGGTTCTATGCAATAAAATACGATATTTTTTACCATTTTATTAATTGCATTACCATTAATTACAATTACTATAATAGTTAATAATTAATTACCATTACCATTTTATTAATCAAATCTTTTTTAAAATTATTTTTAATTACCACAAATATTTTTCTTTAACTCTCTAATTCAAAGAAATATTTTAAAACTTCTTTCAAATTTTGAAAGCTTAAAAATAAAAAAAAACGTGGGTTGAGAATTTATTTGAGATCATTCAATACTATGGAATTTCCTTCCATAAACCTATGATGGAAAATTTAATTAGAAAAAGTTTTCCAATCTATTAGAATTGTATAGCAATTGCCAGCAAGAGAGAAAGAAAAAGTATTTTCTGAAAAATAATCAGAGAAATTTGAGTCTCATATCAGAGATGCAAACGTAGTTTCAATGCATAATTTAATAAATCAGTTAATATAAGAATATTTGAATTACTTCACTCAAATTTTAAACCGAAAGTTTAATAATCCGGATAATTCTACATTGTTTCAATGCATAATTTAATAAAACAGTTAATATGAGAAGATTTGAATTACTTCACTCAAATTTTAAACCGGAGGAATAATAATCTGGAGAATTCTACATTATCTCTTTAAATATCAATAAAATATTCATTTTATCCCAGATAGATGAAGCCAAATAAGATATTCTACCACTTACTTAGCTCATGTAATTTACTTTCATTAGGAACAATGTTTGAATGATGAGAAATTCTAGTTGATGTCATAGTCGAAAGTTCAACAGCTATTTAGTTCGAAGTGGTTACAGAATTATAATAATGCTATTAATTGCTAAGGGTTCCTATTTTTCCGTGTCTTAAATGATGCTGATAAATATGAGTTATATGAATTTAGACTGGACATTTCTCCTTGTTTATTTATTTTTCATCAATTCAATCCAGATCACTGTGAAACCGCTTCTCCCAAATTGTATACCATGATGTAGAAGTTATATATCTCAAGTTACCTAAATTTTCGTGAAGATTAAAAAATCGTTTCTTTCCATATAACTATAAGCAATGTATGTTGTACATTTTCATAAACTGTAAACACCACATATAATGGCGGATGAAAGATAAATAAAAACCATATTAACTTCACAATATTTCAATGACGCAGTAGTATAAGTTATCGCTGTTTCCTTATGAATCCTCGCTCATAAAGAAAAGTCTACATCAGATAATGGAATTCCTGATACAGCTATAGGAAATTTCAATGAGTTTCATAAAACCGAATTTACTCGCACCTCAGGAAATATTTCCGATTTGCATACTTTATCCGAACGATTTGTTTATATTCCAAAATATCTTTCACTCCTAGTGCTGCCTCAAGAAATAAAGACTGTTTCATTAAGTTTCACTTAAATCATTCCACATTCCTTTAAGGTAGAAATTACTAAATAAATGATGTTCTGAAGTTTTGAAAACAGATCTTCTTGCGCTGAACAAATTCTTAAACCTCCTCGAATTTATACACACTGAGTACATTGTAACGAAAATTCCATTTGGGCTGTTCGTTATTAATTTTAAATCTCACAAACGAAGTGTATAAAACTTCATATCCTCATATTACATGATATATTTTTGAAAGGAAAGGCTAATCTATAAGAATAAAATAAACCTAGAATTATTTGTTTACGATTTCCATTGCTGTCGCATAAAATAATTCCAGAACAATTCTATTAAATTTTTACTTAGACGCCAAATGTTATTTATTTATTTTATTATTATTATTTTTATATATATTTATTTATCGGCTTAAAACAACAAAATCCCATAAAATCCTGTGTCGTCAGTAACTTCTTAACATCGCGAATGGATCTAGTGTATTTATTTTATCGTCCTGTCGAGGATAACATATCAAATGAAGAAAAACTGCTCTTTTCAACAGATTGTGACACTTTTCGAAAATTTAGAGGAAACAATTTACAACTCCGCATCGTTTTTCGAGAATATATTGGAAACGCTTTCCTGCGTTATTTTTTGCGGCATTTTTCTGACGTTAGCGATAAAATGTTCACTTTAATTCATTTCCGAAACATTGTAATATTTCGAATAAACCTGAAATGGTGAACTCGTCCTATTTTTGTCGCAGAACTCGTGACTATAAGAGTTCTAACAAAATTCCAGCGGTAGAACAACATGTAAAAAGAATAATGCTCTCAGCTTCTCGATGCTCTCAGCAATCAAACTGATTTTTTATATATATATAGCAAAAAAAAGTTCAAACTGGATAATATATTAATTTATCTCCCTGCCGATGATAAAATGTAACAGGAAGAAAACTGTCCTTTTCAAAAAATTGTGAGAGTCGCG
>BGPR01051110.1:0-10899 GCA_013235015.1 Araneus ventricosus
ATCAGAGTTCCAGAAGGGTCGCGACCACTGTTATCAGAGTTCCAGAAGGGTCGCGACCATGGTTATCAGAGTTCTAGAAGGGTCGCGACCATGGTTATCAGAGTTCCAGCAGGGTCGCGACAAAATTCTATACGAAATGAGGGGATCGGAAATGAAAATAGTTTGCGCACCACTATACTAGGCTTTCAGCTTTTCGTTGAGTATCAGACACCCCGACTGGAGAAATTTATTCATCTGGTTTCAAAACGTTTTATTTATAACTGTATAACCTAGAAAGACTTATGAACGCACATACTCACAAAGTATAGGTATCTTTAAAGATGAATGATACGAGAAAAAATACGTACACTTACCAAATTTCAGGTATATATATTGAAGATTTCCTACTCGTGAGCCATTGGTCGCATGTCATCCGTTCAAAAGTTATTCCATTTTATTCCGTACGTTCAATATCACGTTCCCGTCAATGTTCGTCATAATAATAGTTCTGCGTTCCTTCAGTTCTTGCTCATCTAAATTACAGTTATTGATTGTGTGTATCTTTTCTTGTATCATGTATGTTTAGAGGTTTTATACATCTAAATAAAAACAGTTTTGAAACCCAAGGAATCATTTATTCTAGTTATTATTTATGCTCCTGTATAAGGGATTTAAAGAAATTATATAAAATCCTGCTCAAGCGAGGATAGCTACAAAAAAGCAAAATTGGTGTTTTCCATTCTTTAAAAGTCAATCTAAGATAATAACTATTTTTTCTTTTGACGTGAACTCTTCGAGACGGATGGCATAATCCTGAATCAATCAAATAACAGGAAAAGACCATTATACTCGATTAATCCTCCAAAATATCGTCGCAGATCAGTTGAGAACTTTTGTTTGCCAAACATGTACAATTGTTTGTTTGATGCGCACAGTGAATTTTTCGCACATCCAAAAAAATTGTGCGTATTGCTCACAAATATATAGCAATGAGAACTTTATCAACGTGTGTATCATTTGGCACAGCTTGTAAAATCCTGCATATGATAATCAATAATTGTAATGTATAGCAATAAGTTGTCAATAAACGAATATTCCATGGGAAGAATTAGGATGCCTTAATTATTACTTTTTTTTAAAAGAGTGATAATACTGGAGTAGAGTGCTCTTTTTTAGATGTGATTCTCCAACTTTTCTTCAGATATGATTTTCCAACTTTTAAACTAGCTTGAACATCTATTTTAAGGCATTACATTTATTTTAAGGCATATTATAGTAAGAATTATAATATTAAAACTTTTAGCATATAGTTTTTACTGAAATACATCAAGAAGAATAGTTGATAAATTGTAATCCACTGCTATAAACTATTCCCTTTGTTCACACACAATCAATTTATCTTCAAGCAAAAACTCTTTTATATTATTTGTCATTATTGAAAAAAGAAACGTAACATCATTAAGTCGTGAAAGATGTTCCGGCCGTAATAAAGGTTCTTTGTGGAATGTTCTTAATTGATGTTCTTAATGCAATAAATGATATTTGGTAGAAACAGGACTTGAGTGAAAAGAAGAGAAAACAAAGGTTTCTGACATATTTATGTGAATCATAATAACGGACTTCAACAGAGTTTTATTTTTTCCATGCATAAAGCAACAAATTGTGAAAACATGAACTTAAGAAATATTCTCTGTTGCGCAAATCAAAGAAAAAAGTAATTCATCAGAACGGTAAACAATGTAATTGGTAAATAATATAAAAGAGAGAAAACAAATAAGTGCCAAGTATTGCAATTGTTTTCAAAAGGCTATTAAAGGGTTTTAGTTCTGCAACAGTAAAATCCCATTTCATCTTAAAAGATTGCTTAATTAACCCTAAGCATAAGCAGTTGTATGTTTTTCATTTACAAGCCTGATTACTGTGTCTGTTCACAAATGCTGCTGGGCCTTTAAGACAGGTTGCAACATGAAAGGCGACCAAATTTTTAGGCAGTAATGGAACAAGAAAAAACATTTTATTTTGAATTCTTCGTATCAATTTCCTGTTGGCAAGCCGGAATCGCGAATCTAGCTTCTTATCCGGAGATATAAGGAAATGAAAATTTCACCAATGTCCACCATTGCATTTTCTAACTTCATGAGGACTGGAGCTATGAGGATCAAAGATTGTGAAAGACAATGCAACCAATGATAGCTTTCCAGCAATATGTTATACGCATAACTAAAAAGGCAGTCTAAGTCAGTGGATGAAAATCCGTTTTCAGCTTCTAACTTCTAAGGAATTTCAGCTATCAGAAAATCATTAGGTACAAAGTTTGTTCGTTACGATGAGACGATAATTCGTCTAATTTGAATTATATTTCTATCTTCATGCGTACGGGAAGAGAATAAAGAAATACCCGAAATCGCATCATGAGAACCATTTCGATAGATATTATTCCTAAAACGAAGCTAAGGCCATGGTGGCTTAGTTTTACGGTATTGGCACCCAAGCCGTAGGGTTCCAGATTTGAAACCCGATTCCACCGAATATCCGCCGTGTACGGGGTCTGTTGCATCTTAAATCATATGTAGGTATCAAATATCCTCCCGATGGTGTGGTGCGGAAGTATGGAGAGAAGGGTGCCAGATCAGGCGTCGTCGTCCTCCTGATCTTACAGCGGTTGAGAATCACGAGGTCAGTCCCAAAATAAGCCCATATTCTTCAAAACGGGATATTAATATAACTAAGCTAAACCTAAAAGGAATCTACCTATAAGGAAATTAGAACGGCGAAACCCAATTTTATGTGCGTTGAACTTTAAGGATCACATGGGTGTAGTTTTTACTCCACCATGAAATCGGTTCGCAATGCCTTCGTGCTCATGTACCTCTTTTCAAAGACCTTCGAGGAGTGAGGATTAATGAAATTTTGACGTAATTATTGCACAGGGCAAACACCAGAAAAAGCAATTCCTATCTACCAGACATTTAGTTTCTCTTTATTTTATTTTATAATAATTTATTTTAAGTGCTTATCACAAAATAAATTAAACGTTGTGAGTGTCTATTAAACTTGTGAATGATTGTCTAAAATCGGCTCACTTAAGCGAGTACTTTTTTTTTAGTTTCACCATGGTCTCTAAAAAGTACAATCTTCGGAATGAGAAAGGTTTGCATGAAACCTGAGCCATTTCTCTTTTATTTTGTAACATTGGGAAACAATTAAGCAAAAAATAATTATATGTAGGTATTTAACTATAAAAACAAAGATATTGTAAATAAAGAGAGAACATGTTATCTGAGAGATCGCCATAGATGATATGAAACATATATTGTGTTAGCAAGAAAGTAATTTCGGTTTTCACAAACAGATGGCATTATGTTTATTTTGAAATACTGATGAAAGTCATTTAATTGTTATCATGTTTAGCTTAATGTACAATGAATCAAGTATTCGCATACAATAAATCAAATATTCGCATACAATGAATCAATATTCGCATACAATGAATCAAATATCCGCATAATTAGAAGTAATTCATTGAGCTTTACAGATTTTGAAAGCACTTTCACAATTTCCAACCATATCCATATAGAGGACCAGAACGAAATACTATCAGAATCGCACCATTTCTATTTTGTTATGAGAGACTCAAAATCTATTTTCATTTTTCCAATTTCTTAAGGGAAAATAGGATAGGAGATCCTACTTCCTATTTTGAGGGAAGACGGGATTTCCCTAAAGAGTTGATGAATTACGACATATCGAAAATATAGAATATCTACTTTTTAAACTCTTATTTCTAGGAGTATTGTGAATCAAAGATGGCCAGAAGAACTAAATATTTTTGTTATATTACACATGTTCAAAAATCTGAATTACTGGATAATATCGTCGGTGTACAGCTGAAAGCTACCAAGTCAAAAGAGAGGGAAAAATAAAATAATGTGTTTATGTTGCTTTAATATGTCGTCTCAAAAAATGAAAATATTTGGATACGCGTTGGGAATGGGCGGTGATTCCGACTCTCATGTGTAGTCCTCATTTCGAGCCTTAGTTCTCAAATTTATTTTTCTTCAATTGGAGACAAAGCGGCTTTATAGCAAGCGTACGTCTCAAACATACCTTTCTAATAAATCTAAACCTGAAAACATTTTGCATACCAATATATGTGCAGCACATATTGTATACATTGATATGCGTGATTTTTTCTGTTACAGAGATGACATTTTAAAACAACAATACATTTACTCTCTTTCACTTTTTTTCTGACTTGACCACTTTTAGTTGTGTACCGACGATATTATAAATTTTTGTATCACAGTTGAAAAGTTTTCGTCTGTAATTGCTTAAGTTATAAGGGAAAATGTTAACTGCGCAAAAGCGTGAGCAAGTTTGGATTCTTCTAAAGACTTTTACTAGAATTGGAATTGCACTGCATCTGAAACAAATTCAGCATTAACTTAGTCGGCTACTTGATCCATTATGCGACATCTTGCCCAATTACTCTCTCTTGGCATATTAGGAAACCTTCATCTTCACTGGAAAGTTTTTGATACAAAAAAGTTCTTACCAATCCGATTTCAAGAAAAAGTATCAAATATTTGATTAAACTCAAAATAGATAACGAAAAGTTACTCAGAGTACAATAATAAGAAAACTGCCTTTGAGCAAACTCCTAACTTATCTTGCATTCGATATAGAACATGCTTAATCCTTCTTTTCTCATATTTTATATAATAGTAATACCTATTTCTTGCATTCGACACGTAGTGCAATGGTTCTCCATCTTAACTAGAGGATTCAATAAATTTCTGCATTGATGTAAGCTTTTTAATGTTGCTCATCATCATTTTCATTCTTATAATAATCTGGTAATCAAGAGATTGTGTATTTTCCTTTATTTTTCGGTTAATTTTGTGCGTAATCATAAACTTTCTCATTTTTCTTTTCCCATTCATCTCATGCTGTATTTTTTTGCAATTCCATAAAATCCGCCTGCATCTATACCAGCAAGATAGGAATCATATGAGCTATAGAGACATTAAATGCTAAAATGTAAATATGTATCTTCAATGATTTGTCATCAAATATGTCGCTGTCTTTTGGGTTTAAGCCTTTTACAATGTACTAACAATGAAAATTATAAAGTCTTCAGTTAATATTTTCATATCACCCAGTTTGATGATTATTTCTGTTTGTTTTATTTTACCTCTCAAAAATGACTTTTTATATTGAGAGACCAGATGCTCATGCAAAAGATGATTAAAAATCTATGCTTAATAACAACAGGAATCGAACAATACTTGCATATGCTGAGGTACTTCTGGTGGTTTGCTGTGAATTCCGGCCAGACGACGCGCTCGTAAAGACCTCTGGTGTGATCAATTTGCATTTCTCCCAGTTGTGTCCCTAGATTAGGATCTCTGAAAAAAACGAAAGAATAATCCAGTTTTAAATAAACGTAGTTTTTACACGGTCCATATAATAATTAATCATTTTAAGCTTAAAACTTCTACCATGCAATAAAATCTGTTTCAGAATGTTCAGTGAATGAATCTGTTCAGATTATGTCATGAAACATTTACAAACTTTTACAAGGATTAATATTGAGTACACATGATTATTATTGTTTTGAATATAGAACACATCAGTCTGGAATCATGTATTTCTGTTTAATACAGATTGTAGCAAATGCGAATAATGGCTTTAAAATATTAACTGACTTAGTTGATATATATGGAAAGTTCTAGCAAAAGATAGTTCGCAAAAAGAAAGCTAGTTTCGCATGGGGACTGTATTAGTTTTTAACTGTTGTCGGTTTAAATGAAACATCTTGATGCAGTAACCATAAGTTCATGAGTGTACTTATAAACTGTTTGAAAAATTCTACCTTGTAGATTTTTCTGAGCTCTAATTTGTAACTATTTTGCAAAAATTTCATCAAATTGATAAAAATTATGAAATGGTGAACATAAAGTTATTGAACTCATACGTAAAATTAATTCATCGATAAATAATGAAATTTTAAATCGATTTTTGGGTTTCCATGGTAATATATTTAACATATTAGGAAAGAAAAGATATGCGATTTTTTTGCGTCAGCCTATTAGGTCTTTCATGTCAAATAGGTACTAGTAATTTTTGTACTACAATTCATTCCATGCCATTTCTCCGTAGTATATTTGTTGCACAGACTTTATTGTATAAGTTCATATTTCCTTTAGCTTCTAAGGTCAGTTTTTAATCAAAATATGATATATTTTAGAGAATTAATGCTTGGAAAGATATTATGGATGATATAATCAATTAATAGAAACACGAATTATTTTATAACGGAAGGAATATTTTTTGTATAATGCATTTACTTAAACAAGTAAGTGAAATTCAGTAATGCCTGTGTCTACAAAGGTGTTCAAACCAGCAGGGTAAATTATCTAATCAAATCTGTTTTCAAATAAATCGTGACATTAGGAACTTCCATCTCTTTATACCGTTTGTAAGTCATATCAATGAATATTAAATTAGATACTCCAGTTACGTTAACACTTTGCGATGCAAGGCATTAAATGCATGAAAAGTTTTGAAATATGATGAAAAAACATCATGAATGGTTTTAGTTTATTCTCTAGACATAGAATCTACAAAACATTTATTTAAACTTACTTCATTACGAGGGGGGTCGTCCCCCCTTTGTGGCCACCCCCTCATTTAAGAACCCTCTTTAGGTACAGGCACCTTGATACACTTAAAACATATTGTTGAATCTTACAGAAAATCATAAATGAAAACTTCAAAAATATTGGCGGAACATTTTCTAGTTAATTTTCTAAAATTGTAAACGCCCAGAACTGAACAAATTTCTTATATCTGAATTAAGGAATTTCCCTAACTTTATCTCTAATAATACCTATTTCGAAACGAAATTTCATAAAGCTGCTATATACATTCTAAATGGAATACTATTAGCCCTATCCTAAAACTATTATTTCACATTTATAGTTGAATTTAACGGTTGAGAAGCGAATGAAATTAGGTGTGCTATCAGCTGGCACACTGCGCCGCAAAGGGTTAATTCAAATTTATTCGACTCGAAATTGTTTCTTTGTGTTTCTCCGATAAAAATAACCTCTCTGAAATTAGTACGTTGCAATTCTAACTGAAAGAGCCAGACATATTGATTTTTTAAACAAAGAGTCAGTTTTCAGAAGTAAAAACTTACGCTATTTAACATTCATTTCTTTTTAAAACGGTTTAGAAAAATATTCATGGCATGTCATGTCTTTTTCCCAAAATAATTTTAAACGTCTTCAATAGAAACGTGGTAAGTAATAAAAAATTAATTAACTATGACATATAACTATTAATTATATGATATATTGCGATGAGTTAAATTTTTTAGGAGATTAAAATAAGAATAAACTCAACAAATACATTATTTTTGTTATAAAAATATTCACATAACCATTGCTGATGAATCAGTCAGTAAATAGATGATGTTTACTTAATCGATAAATATAGAATGATTTTTAATCACTTTAATTTTCATATATCAGTGAGGGTTTTAACGTACTTTATCTTTCCAGCGGGCGTGCATTCGCAAATTTTACGACAAATTTTATTTTTCATACACTGTTCCCGAATTCGGAGTCCAAAATTTTGAAGGTCATTGCTATTCCTACATGCGACCCCTTTCTTCAGGATTAAATGGGGTTTTCAGAGTTTCAAAGTGTTTTCATACTGTTTTATGCTTCTGTCGTAAAGTTTACGCCGGGCGTTCGCTCGTGTAATTTAAAAAAATTTTCAGGTTTTAACTTTCCATTTTGGTAATTATGTATCCAATGCGCATTACGGAGATTTAATATTTCATTTTACATTGTCAAAAATATTTATTATGTAATAAGTCTGCTAATGATGCGCCAAGCCGAAGAACTTTCTTGAAAAACTTAGCCGTCAGTCTTATGAAAAAACTCGTTACCACCCGAGCCCAAAAAATCTGATCATTACGGTGCCATGTGACATTACCTTGTCTTTAAGTCTAAATTATACAACACAAGTTAACATCAACCAGTATTGAGGAGAAGAACATGTGAATTGTGTTTGAAAGAAAGAAAACGATCACGAAAATTCATAAAATGCAGTAGGTGCAACATATTTACTTCCAAGAGTCACTCTTTAACTAAAGTTCAATGTTTCGAATGCCAGGACAGTGATTAGAAATTAAGAAGAATCTTTGTTGTACAATCTTACATTGTTTAATAGTTTTTATTATTATATATTGTTTAATAACATTTTTACAAAATCTTGTTATACCTCATTACTTTCAGTATAATTTTAGATTTTGCAAATAATATTAAAATAAATTTTCACTCCTGATGAATAGATTTGCTTTCCTGACGTGTCTCTTATTACTATTATGAAATAACGTACAATTCCAATCGTAAAAATGAAGAAAATTATTGTTTCGTAAAGAGTACGACACGCGCCTACTCGTACAAAAAAATTATAACACACCCTCTGAAGGGTTAAGGGTTCTTTCTCAGTGGAATAGAATGTTGTTTAATTTAGTGGAGTACTAATTTCAGATAGAATATATGAAAGTGATTTTGTTTTCATGAAACATTAAACACCTATATTATTTACAATAGCGAAATTATTTTAATAAAACATTCAGATACCATTTATTAAATGGAAAGAACAAAAAACAAAGTGTGTATATCCTTACATTCTCACATCAGTGTATATCCTTTGAGTGGAAATTATCAATGATTTATTCAGTGAAAGTAGGTCCTGTTAAGTAATTAACTTCCGAAAACAACCAGACTATAAATTTACTCTACCATTTCCCAAATTTACAAAATATCTCCCCAGTTTCGTTCACATATACTTGACTGGAATTCGAAATAGATTATTCAGTGATAATGCTTCAGGCTGAATTTCCCCTTCCGATTAACGAACCTGAGGAACTGCGATGAAATACGACGCGTCAAATTGTATAACAATCGAAAAGGCTTTGATAGGAATGCAACTTACAGGAGAGCTATATTTTTCCCATGAGTCACTTCGGCAAGAACATTAATCTTGTTGCTTGCAGTTATCGTCAAATTATTAATGGAAATTCCTCCCCATTAATTTCACCGTTCTCCATGTCAGTAGATCTCTGACGTATTTGAAGATGTAATTATAGAAGGATAGAAATTTTTTCATTTTATCTGAAGTGTGTGATGACTCTGTTCTTTTTATCTTTAAGTCTTTAAAAAAATGACGGCAGGCTGTCTTTTTTAAACAGCCGCTGATGTGAAAGGCGTAGGACTACTTTACTCGCGTGACTTTTTTGCTTCTCGATTTCTCTTTGTTACTCACGATACTATTTTGCTTCTCGAAGTTATTCGTGATTCTCTTTTGTTCCTCGAAGTTACTCTAAAATCTCTTTTGTTTCTCTGAAATACTAATGTATGGAAAATTGGCTAAATAAAATGAAACTAATGTTACAATGAAAATTGTTTTATTTCTCTTTATAAAATATATTACAATTCTAATTCTTTTGTTTTGAATTCTTCAATCGTGGGTGGATATGCTACATTTCTGTGTAGGATCGGTCGATGATATGAAAAGTAACATACATAATTTAATAATTCGGGAATATGCAATCTGGGTAATTTTGAAAACCTCCATTTTGAAATTTTATGCGAAAATACATTATAAGTGTAGCATTTTACTCAGTAAATTTTTGTTTATTTGCTACAATTCAGCAAATTTGCATCGTCTTGTAAATATAATCTTGCTTTAATCAAAAGGCAGGAAGTATACCCTCAAAATGTAAATCAGATTCTTTAAATGAAGTGAGATGATAATTTATTCATTGTTTGCATAAATATGTCTAGAATTATAATTAAGAATTTATCGCTTTCGCTTTCAAATCATTTTTTAAATTAGCATGCTTTATCAAATATGTATAATTAATTAAATATTATATAAATAATAAAGTATTAATTAAATTTATAGGAAACGAATGCTTACTTTCTAGATTGTCGTTTATTTAAAATATAAGATTCAAATAATTATTCATTGAAGAACATATTTATCCCTAAAAAAATCTTTTGTAAATTTTAAACAACTATAAGAAAGTAAGAATAAGCAATGAAACACGCAGTTCGATAATAATGGTTAAATTTATCTAAAGAAATAAATAAAATAGTTAATGAATACCAGAAGTATTCGGATAAAAGTTTTAGGTAATAGTTATAACCTAAGTAATAGTTAATATTTTTAAAATGAAAAGCAAACAATGCTTTATATTTCAATTGAGAAAAAAAGCTTCATAGAAATATGAAACCAAGTTAATCTTTTGTTTAAGGCTGAATGAAAGGTTAAAATTACTTTTTGAAACCTCAGTTTTCTTTGACAAAGAGAAAAGTTCTTTTCCTTTTCAAAGTTATTATAAAATAAGAGTCATGTTCCCTTTATTCCTCGTTTTGTTAAATATTCCTCTATTCACAGATTAACCATAATTATAACCCTTAATTACGTATGGGACTACAAAGTAGGACAGAGAAGTAAAACTATCGACAGGACAATTAGACAACAATCAGATTAATTCTATGATGAAAAGAAAATCCCGATGGCTTATTTTGGCATTATTTTTACCAGTCTGAAGGTAGAGAAAAATTCTACTGGTACAGTGTTGGTTCCCAAGCAAAACAAGGGAAGGTTAATTTTTCATAAAAAAAGACCTTTCAGACTTTTATTTTAAATTCAAATCGAACAGAAAAAAATTATCAAAAGGAAGAAACAAAATATTTTCAAATTTAAAAATATCACAAAACAAATGAAATGTCAAAATATCAAACTTAAATATGTAACGCTTTGCGAAATATGAATAAAACCCGTGCTCGTTCTTTTAAAATATAGTTGTGACTTTTCTGAAACATTGCTACA
>BGPR01051111.1:0-10899 GCA_013235015.1 Araneus ventricosus
AATTTATTATTTTAAACAAAATGAAAAAAATATTTAATTTAATTTATCTTTTAGTGATGTCTCAAAATACATCTTCTCAGAGCAGTTCATATGCACTTGTATCCATCAGGGTTAGACTGAGTTAACTTCGTAAAGAAGACAGTTGGAAAAATATTAAATGTGTTTACATATAATATTTATTATTAGTGACGTTTAATTTTTGTGTTACCAAAATGTACTTTCGTATTTTTTCCAGAATATATTTTCCATATTTTCTTGATTTTATATTCATGTCTTCGGCCACTCTTCTAAGAAGCCATGCCACTTAATATATTTTTATTACATCAAGATGCATTAGACTTGGCCCTTATGTTCACGACAGAAACATTAAAAACCAAAATTATTACAGCCCTATAAATTGCGCTAAAATTTAAGCTCGTCTCGCACAATTTTTCCTCTTAAACAAAGATCGCAGTACTAATTTCATACAGTAAATATATTTCGTAATAATAAATTCTCAGCAACATTTCTCAGTTGGGGAAACAAACTGCAAAACTAACTTAATCTCATGATATCATTTAGACTCAAGATTTCACATAACACGGTATTACGCTATTGTTCCGAGTAAACATAACACCGAATATTTAAACCTGAACCACAAACCCAGCAAAAATAATCTGCACCGAAAGTTATCTCTCTCAGACAAGAGTATATACACCCTCTAAGATTTTGCCAAACGAATCTTTTAAACCGTCTGCAAGTGTTGAACCAGCTCTGCAAGGGCGTGAAATATATCTTGACTTCCCCTTTTCTTAATTCTTTTTCTAGAATTCCAGGTGAAGCTCTCTCGGCGTGTAAGCTTCACCATAAAACTTAAACTTTCCTCACTAATTAAAAAGAATTACAGATTTCCTCGCCCAAGTTATATCACCGGTAAAATACTACTCCAAGCAAGTCAACGCTCCATGCTGTTAATGAGAGCATTATGTGTACGCGAGCATTCGCGAGCACAAATAACTGGTGTCAGTTAGGAGTAATTGCCCTTCTGCCCAGGAAAGTGTTGCAGAGGTATTTTTATTTGTGTCTTTTAATTACCTCGGCCTTTTATAAAAAGGTTTGCAGCTCAAGTTCTCTGCTTCAAATCAACCTGAGGAATATACAGGATGGGGGTAAAGTATCTAGCACATGGTAAAGGAAAAGTAATTCCAATTATTGTCATTAGTTCGAAGGAAGTCTAGCTTCTGTTGTATTTCTAATAATTACAGTAATATTTCAAGAAATTATGTTAATAAAGTAATTAAGAATTAGCGAAATTTTAAGAAAAATTGAATTTACTCAGTTTCGTAGCTAATTAGCTTTAAATAACTGTGGTAAGTATATTGAGCAATTTCGCAGTCTTAATTATTTAACTCTAATATCTCACCGTAATATTTAAAATTATTGTACATTTATATTTTCATAACAGATTTGTTTCGAAGTGATTTGGTTAACATGCTTCATTAGCATATCCACTATATTATAACAAGACCATTGGGTCCTGGTATTGCAATCTTAAATCATCATCAGATGAAGAGTATATTATTTATAATCGTACACTTCCAATCCAGACTTCTGTGGTAGTAGATAAGGTTTAGATGACGTGACCAGGTAGTGTAACAATGATTTATTATATCTAAGTTACACTGGATAAAGTAAATTTCGAAATGAAACAACATAAATTAGAAAAATACTTAAAAGTAGAGCATCGTTCGGAAACTTGGCATTTACTGACCTTCTTGAAATCCCTTCGATTGGCCATTTGAGGCTTCTGCTGCCTGAAACAGTCAATATTGTTACAATAGCGGCTACACTCCCACGTTATGCCAACGATTTTGGATCAGAAAACAGAATTTTAGAAATTCAGTCAAGGTCTCTGAGCACAAAAAACAAAGGTCATTGAAGAATACATTTCTGTTTACCCAGTTTGTATTCCACTTGAAGTTTTATTTATGTCTTCCATTATCTCAACTCTCTCGATTTGACAAAAGCATAACTTCTGGAACTGAAAGGTATTGTTACAAAAATTGTTCTGTGTGTGTATGGTGTAAACATTCCAACACGCAGGATAATGGAGAATTAAGGTTTATTTTCAAATATGCAGAAAAAACACGTAGCACAGGAACAATAACTCTTGTAAAAATTAGCAACGCAAACAGAGAATACAATTCACTAGTAATAACAGTAACAGCATTTCGGATTTAGAAACACAAACAGTCAGAAAATCACTTATAATGACAGTAACAGCACTTTCCATAGGGTTCAACTCACTAGCGTTTCATCTCGCACTGAAGACGAACCTCCAAAGTGTTTCCAGTCATTCAAACACTACTACTCAATACCGTTCGGCGTCTAACAGCTTATTAGCGCGCGCAGTGGATAAAACTCCAAGAAGGGATTCACACTCCAAAGGCGATCTCAATGTCGATCAGTATTCAATCCAAGCACGCTCCTTATACAGTTTGCCCGACAAGCCGGGACGTCACAAGGAATTATCTATTACAGTCAAGCGTATATCCTCTCCTAATAGAGATATCGAGAAAAGGATCGCATTTTCTGGAATCTTCGATTTGTCGCCAAGTCGCCAATATGGTCGCCAAGTTTGTCGACAAGGTCAGAGGTCCAGACTTGGCTGCTGCCAATCATTCCATACTTACTTCTGTAAAATTCTCTTCCCAACCATACGACTAACATTGCTTTGAAGCGACTTTCCATGTTTGTAACAGTATCTAAGGAATATACAGGATTTTTACAGTTATTCTCATTAACTCCTAGACAATTTAGTTATATTCCGTTCTTAATGTGATGTATTTCATCAGATCATTAATAATCGTGGAGAATTCTTTTTCAAAACTAATATGTTTATTGGACGTCTTCGGATTTGTATTGGATTTGTGGGACGGATTTGTATAACCTTTAGAGAAGAATTAATGCCAAACGATTTTCTAATTAATTTCTTTTTCAGTCAAACGATATTTTTAAATTAATTTCTTTTTCAACCAAAACGATATTTTTAAATTAATTTCTATTTCAGCGAAACGATATTTTTAAATTAATATCTTTTATGACCACAGCGACCTGGCACTCTTGCTTAGGAGATATGCTATGTAGGCAGGTACAAAACGACGTCAAAGTCGACGACTTGTTCATGCCCGACGCGTTTCGACTTGACTCTTTTCTGCCTCTTAGAGTGGAATGCAACCCTATGTTCCATGGTAATTATTGCTCGTCTGAATGAGCACTATCAACCCTCTTATTTTGTAAAAACAATTTAGACTCACCCTATATAAAATGCTAAGGTACATGGCACAGAAAATGGGTTGATTTCCGTTTTGCCGATGGCAACGATCGGTTTGTGTACAAAACGAAACCGATAGCATCTGTCATGTTAGTCTTTACTTCTCAAACATATTTTGTTTATATATTCGTATTGAAGATTTTACAAAAAAATTCGATAAAAATCAAAAACTGGGTACACTTATTACACTCTTGGTGCCACCAATCTAGATTTCCTTTCTTATTTTATCGCAAGATTTCAAAAATTGATTTGAGGTTCATAAGAATATTACATTCTATGTTTTAACTGACTGTAGTTAGCATAATCGTAAGCATCATCCGAGATTAAATTTATTCATAAAAATACTCATATCTAAAATTTAAAAGAAAAATTTATATTGAAAGGATATTTTATTGAAAAGAATATTTTTAAACAAAGTGTTTTGTAATATAAACTATATAACACATTCGAAATTTTAAAACGAGTAATGGAAACAATGACGGTGGAAACAAATCTTTCATTTGAAGTTCCATTTTCGCATATTCCGGCTTTCCTAAGTTTCACATAAAATAAACTATTTCAAACAAAATGTAGCCTTAGGAATGTCAGACATGCGTCAAACTCATATGGCAACGTCAACCTGCTGCAGGTGTTGTGCATTCGTTCCGCAGGGTCCTTAGGTACGAAGGTTTTCTAATTGCATTTTTAGAGATTCTATAGATGCGTTTCAGATGGACACTGGCGGCCAAATGACCGGATGTGATTGATGTCGCACCGTGCAAGAGTGCTAAAGAATTCTCGATGTTTCCAGACTTTTGTTCTTAACCGTAACTGTTACTGGTCCTCAAGATCTCAGACTAATGCAGGAACTCAGCCTTCAGATATCTTGTACATAATCTCTAAATATAAAGAATTCATACCTGGTAAACGCAACATGTAATCCTGTATATAGCATGCAAATAAATATTATTACCAACCTGAATTCTCGCTAACCAGCCATGTTGATCTTGTGGTTCTAAAGAGATATTTGCAGATGTTCTTACTAGGTGTCTTGTGGAAGTGCCAGGCAACGACCCTCGACCGTGGCGGCTTGGCGACAAAATGAAGGTCCTCAAAATTGCTAAAATTTTTCGATATCTCTATTAGGAGCGAAGTTATGAAGATTTTTCTGGAATTTTCTTGTGACATCTCATCCTGCCGAAGAAGGGTATAAATACTGGGAGGTGCTGGACGTGTTTGGAATGCGTTTACCGTGAGAACGACTTTGAGAATATGCCTTTGGAGTTTTGTCCGCAGTGCGTGTTGGTAAGCTGATAGACGCCGAGCTGTATTGACAGTGCTGTTACTGTTGTTATTAATGATTTGCTGTCTGTTTCTGTTTTTAATTTATGCAAATGCTGATCTTTTCGTTTTTTCTGTGTTTCATGTTTTCCAGAATATTTGTGAATAAAGCGTCGTTCTCCATTACCCAGCTTGTTGAACTGTTTATACCGTAAACACACCAGACGATTTTCCTAGCAATATTTATTCTAGATTATTGCAGCTGAGGTACTCAATACTTACCACGATACATTGGGTACACTACACAGGTATGAATGGATGCCATCGTTCAGGTTAGCGAGAAACCTTAAAAATGGTTTATGCGGAAAATGAAGTCACATAACAAAAAGGAAGTCGTTTTCAATAAAATGGGCTTTTCATGAGTTATATTTGATAGGACTTAATTTGGGCCATATGTTAAGGGTTTAAAACTTTTTCGTAGAAAATTCAAAACATATTTTTTTATTTGAAATAATGAAGAATATTTTTGGCATTAATTAATAATGATTTCTTACGGTTTCTGAATGATTTAATTTATTGTTTTGTTTCGAAACAGCTAGTTAGAATTGAAATTTGAATGCAAAGTTTGGACGCTAAGCATCATTAGCCATTTCTAGAATTCCAAACCTAGTTTCCGATTCAGCCATATCATTACAAACTACTCCACATTCATAAGCTTCATTATATAGTTTCCTCCTTTTTTAATAAGACACTTCTGGTCAGAAAGTCTCGGAAACAATTTTGAAAAGAAACTGAAACTATGTTGCTAATTTTGCATCTCGGCATTCGACATCGCTGCTCATAATATCTCTTTGTTTCTAACAAAAGATTCTCCAAATGGACAGGTAAAAGGAAAAATAAGCAAGAAGTAATTGATGCGTCTTCAAACGGAATGATATGTTTTCATATTTTAAAAAGTCAGCAAGACTAATTAGTTTTGACTGCTGGCGCTCGTTCTTAAGAAATTATCTGATTGCGGCCGTTCTTTGTCCAAAACGCCATTAACAAATTTCTTAATGGCGAGACTAATGGAGGTGTTTTTGTTCAGTCGAGTCGGGACAGGATGTAGTTTCTATGCACAAAACTGTCGCACTAATGTTGAAATTTTTTAATTCTATGCCATTTCGAGTGTATTTTTCTTGGACAGCTCTTTATGAGATAAGAAGAGATAGTTCTTCCTCAAAGGACTCTCTCGTAACTCCTTCAATGAAATGGGCACATTGAAATATTATGCTTTAAAGATTTTTAAAGATGGGAATCATTTTCAGTACTTGTTAATACTTACTTTCTTTCACTGTTCAGTTCATTTGTTTTACAGCCTGCGTTATTTTCCTTTAATAGTTATTAACTATAGAGTTTGAGATTTTTCACCACTTTCTAACTGGAGGAAATATGGGACTGATTAAACTCAAAGTTATTTTAAATACAATTTCTGTTGAACTCCGCCCAAGAATAATCATTCTTTCATTAATTCCATAATGATCTTTGAAAATATACTCTGATTATGCCATAGCTATAGCGGCCATAGCTATTTACTTAAAGATCTTTGTAAGTATACTCTGATTATTTAGTCCGTATAGCTATTTACTTAAAGATCTTTGTAAGTACACTATGATTATTTATTCCGTATAGCTATTTACTTAAAGATCTTTGTAAGTATACTCTGATTATTTATTCCGTATGTTATTTACTTCTTTCATAAAGATACGCTGCGTAATGTTAGTTTCCACAGATTTCAAGATTTATAAAAGTGAAATTTTTATTGTGTGACAAACTTTTGCAAAAGAAGACACTAAAAGGACATTTTTAAATTTTTTTTAGGCAATATTATCATGAATTTTACATACTGTTTCATCGCGAAATATTAAAACAAAGAGATTTATTGCAAAGACCAGTTTGATTATAAATTGTCTGTCATCGATAAAATATTTTCGTAATGTGAAAGTGAAAGCAGTAAATTGATTATTTTAATTATTAAACTGTTCATGGAATCATATCGAAGAAGAATCATGAAATGAACAAAAAGTTGTTCATGAAAGTTTATTTCTCTGTTTCCTTAATGGCAAAGAGAGTTTCTGTGGCCAGGTGGCACAAATTCTTATTTGTTACCAAAGGATAACACTTACGAGTTCACTTTCAGTGAGGTTTGGTCGTATGTGCCGGTCTGGTTCATTCTGGCCGAGGCCTCGTCATCAGACCACAGTTAAATATGTAGAGGTCTGTTCTAAAGTAAAACCTTTATTAGATTCAAAACGGCGTGTTAATCTAACTAAACTAAACTCTTAATAATAAAAGGAAAGAATATTCGAAGATAATAGTCCCTTTGTCGATATCAACAATGATTCTTTTCAATCAAAGAAAAAACTTTTAGGTTTGAAATAAATCCTGATGATGCCTGTGGTTCTAAAATTTTTTATTCTAGTATCAAACTTTTCAAACAGAATTTCTTTGATATCTCTATATTACTTACATCCTTCCACTATTGGTTTTTAAATTTCGCTTCAGTTCCAATGCATGTTGCTGATTTACATAGTTAACATAATAAATACATTGACATTATTTAATCCGTTTTCTGTTAGGGACATCTGTAAAAACTCGTGCTTTTACATGCACGGATTGCTATGGCTCATAAACTGACTTATAAAGAATTGGCGAGACAAACAAACTTTGACAAAATTTTAAGTTTTAAAACCACGAAAATATTTTTTAAAACTGAATTTTGATTTAATTTGAAGAATTGAAAATTTATTAGTTTAAACAAAATGAAAAAATATTTAATTTAATTTATATTTAGTGATGTTTGAAAATGTGTCTGCGCAGAGCAGTTCATATACACTTGTTTCCATCAGCGTTAGATTGAGTTAACTTGATAAAGAAGACAGTTGGGAAAATATTAAATGTGTTTTCATATATAACATAATATTAGTGACGTTTAATTTTGTGTTAACAAAATGTACTTTCCTATATTTTTCAAGAATATATTTCCCTATTTTCTTGATTTTATAATCTTATCTTCGGCCACCCTCCTAAAAGGCCATGCCCATTTAGTATATTTTTATTACATCAAGATGCATTGACCTTTGTACTTAAAACACGTTTGAAACATTAAAAAAACCAAAATTATTACAGCCCTATAAATTGCACTAAAATTTAAGCTCGTCTCGCACAATTTTCCCTCTTACACAAAGATTGCAGTATTAATTTCATACAGTAAGTATATTTCGTAATAATAAATTCTCAGCAACATTTCTCAGTTGGGGAAACAAACTGCAAAACTAACTTAATCTCATGATATCATTTAGACTCAAGATTTCACATAACATGGTATTACGCTATTGTTCCGAGTAAACATAACACCGAAGATTTAAACCTGAACCACAAACCCAGCAAAAATAATCTGCACTGTAAGTTGTCTCTCTCAGACAAGAGTATATACACCCTCTAAGATTTTGCCAAACGAATCTTTTAAACCGTCTGCAAGTGTTGAACCAGCTCTGCATGTGTGTGAAATATATCTTCACTTCCCCTTTTCTTAATTCTTTTTCTAGAATTCCAGGTGAAGCTCTCTCGGCGTGTAAGCTTCACCATAAAACTTTCACTTTCCTCACTAATTAAAAAGAATTACAGATTTCCTCGCCCAAGTTATATCACCGGTAAAATACTACTCCAAGCAAGTCAGCGTTCCATGCTGTTAATGAGAGCATTATGTGTACGCGAGCATTCGCGGGCACAAATAACTGGTGTCAGTTAGGAGTAATTGCCCTTCTGCCCGGGAAAGTGTTGCAGAGTTATTTTTATTTGTGTCTTTTAATTACCTCGGCCTTTTAGAAAAAGGTTTGCTGCTCAACTTCTCTGCTTCAAATCAACCTGAGGAATATACAGGATGGGGGTAAATTATCTAGCACACGGTAAAGGAAAAGTAATTCCAATTATTGTCATTAGTTCGAAGGAAGTCTAGCTTCTGTTGTATTTCTATTACAGTAATAATTCAAGAAATTATGTTAATAAACTAATTAAGAATTAGCGAAATTATAAGAAAAATTGAATTTACTCAGTTTTGTAGCTAATTAGATTTAAATTACCGTGGTAAGTATATTGAGCAATTTCGCAATTTAGTAGTCTAAATTATTTAACTTTAAAATCTCACCGTAATATTTAAAATTATTGTACATTTATATTTTCATAACAGATTTGTTTCGAAGTGATTTGGTTAAGATGCTGCATTAACATATCCACTATAATATAACAAGACCATTGGGTCCTGGTATCGGAATTTTAAATCATTATCAGATGAGGAGTATATTATTTAAAATCGTACACTTCCAATCCAGACTTCTGGGGTAGTCGGTCAGGTTTAGATGACGTAACCAGGTAGTGTAACAATGATTTATTATTTCTAAGTTACACTGGATAAAGTAAATTTCGAAATAAAGCAAAATAAATTGGTAAAATACTTAAAATTAGAGCATCGTTCGGAAACTTGACCTTTACTGCCCATTTGAGGGTTTTGCTGCCTGAAACAGTCAATATTGTTACAATAGCGGCTACACTCCTACGTTATGCCAACGATTTTGGAACAGAAAACAGAATTTTAGAAATTCAGTCAAGGTCTCTGAGCACAAACAACAAAGGTCATTGAAGAATACATTTCTTTTTACCCAGTTTGTATTCCACTTGTAGTTTTATTTATGTCTTCCATTATCTCAACTCTCTCGATTTGACGAAAGTATAACTTCTGGAACTGAAAGGTATTGTTACAAAAACCGTTCTGTGGGTGTATGGTGTAATGAGTCCAACACGCAGGATAATGGAGAATTAAGGTTTATTCTTAAATATGGCGAAAAAAACACGTAGCACAGGTAACAGGAACAATAACTCTTGTACAAATTAGCAATGCAAACAGACAATACAATCCACTAGTAATAACAGCAATAGCACTTACGGATTTAAAAACACAAACAGTCAGCAAATCTCCAATAATGACAGTAACAGCATTTTCAATAGCATTAAGCTCACCGGCTTTCCAGCTCGCACTGCAGACGAAACTGCAAAGTCTTTCCAGTCGATTAACACACTACTACGCAATACATCTCGGCGTCTAACAGCTTATCAACTCGCGCAGCGGATAAAACTCCAAGAAGAGATTCACACTCCAAAGGCGATCTCAAAGTCGATCAGCATTCACTCACCCGTGATCCAAGCACGTTCCTTATACAGTCTGCCAGACAATCCGTGACGTCGCAAGGAATTATCTAGTACATTCAAGCGTATATCCTCTCCTAATAGAGATATCGAGAAAAGGATCGCATTTTCTGGAATCTTCGATTTGTCGCCAAGTCACCAATATGGTCGCCAAGTTTGTCGACAAGGTCAGAGGTCCAGACTTGGATGCTGCCAATTATTCCATACTTACACCTGTAAAATTCTCTTCCCAACCATACGACTAACATTGCTTTGAAGCGACTTTCCATGTTTGTAACAGTATCTAAGGAATATACAAGATTTTTACAGTTATTCTCATTAACTCCGAGACAAATTAGTTATGTTCCGTTCTTACTGTGATATATTTTTAAATTAATTTCTTTTTCAGCCAAACGATATTTTTAAATTAATTTCTTTTATGACCACAGCGACCTCGCCATCTTGCTTAGGAGATATGATACGTAGTCATGTACAGAACGATGTCAGAGGCGACGACTTGTTCATGCCCGACGCGTTTCGACTTGACTCTTTTCTGCCTCTTAGAGAGGAATGCAACCCTATGTTCCATGGTAATTATTGCTCGTCTGAATGAGCACTATCAACCCTCTTATTTTGTAAAAACAATTTAGACTCACCCTATATAAAATGCTAAGGTACATGGCTCAGAAAATAGGTTAATTTCTGTTTTGCCGATGGCAACGATCGGTTTGTTTACAAAACGAAACCGATAGCATCTGTCATGTTAGTCGCTAGTTCTCAGACATATTCTGCTTATATATTCGTAATGAAGATTTTATAAAAAAATTCGATAAAGATCAAAAACTGGGTATACTTATTACACGCTTGGCGACCCCAATCCAGATTTCCTTTCTTATTTTATCGCAAGATTTCAGAAATTGATTTGATGTTCATAAGAATGTTACTTTCTACGTGTTAACTGACTGTAGTTAGCATTATGTCTTCCATTATTTCAACTCTCTCGATTTGACGAAAGCATAACTTCTGGAACTGAAAGGTATTGTTACAAAAACCGTTCTCTGGGTGTATGGTGTAAAGAGTCCAACACGCAGGATAATGGAGAATTA
>BGPR01051113.1:0-10899 GCA_013235015.1 Araneus ventricosus
CGCGACTCTCACAATTTTTTGAAAAGGACAGTTTTCTTCCTGTTACATTTTATCATCGGCAGGGAGATAAATTAATATATTATCCAGTTTGAACTTTTTTTTGCTATATATATATAAAAAATCAGTTTGATTGCTGAGAGCATCGAGAAGCTGAGAGCATTATTCTTTTTACATGTTGTTCTACCGCTGGAATTTTGTTAGAACTCTTATAGTCACGAGTTCTGCGACAAAAATAGGACGAGTTCACCATTTCAGGTTTATTCGAAATATTACAATGTTTCGGAAATGAATTAAAGTGAACATTTTATCGCTAACGTCAGAAAAATGCCGCAAAAAATAACGCAGGAAAGCGTTTCCAATATATTCTCGAAAAACGATGCGGAGTTGTAAATTGTTTCCTCTAAATTTTCGAAAAGTGTCACAATCTGTTGAAAAGAGCAGTTTTTCTTCATTTGATATGTTATCCTCGACAGGACGATAAAATAAATACACTAGATCCATTCGCGATGTTAAGAAGTTACTGACGACACAGGATTTTATGGGATTTTGTTGTTTTAAGCCGATAAATAAATATATATAAAAATAATAATAATAAAATAAATAAATAACATTTGGCGTCTAAGTAAAAATTTAATAGAATTGTTCTGGAATTATTTTATGCGACAGCAATGGAAATCGTAAACAAATAATTCTAGGTTTATTTTATTCTTATAGATTAGCCTTTCCTTTCAAAAATATATCATGTAATATGAGGATATGAAGTTTTATACACTTCGTTTGTGAGATTTAAAATTAATAACGAACAGCCCAAATGGAATTTTCGTTACAATGTACTCAGTGTGTATAAATTCGAGGAGGTTTAAGAATTTGTTCAGCGCAAGAAGATCTGTTTTCAAAACTTCAGAACATCATTTATTTAGTAATTTCTACCTTAAAGGAATGTGGAATGATTTAAGTGAAACTTAATGAAACAGTCTTTATTTCTTGAGGCAGCACTAGGAGTGAAAGATATTTTGGAATATAAACAAATCGTTCGGATAAAGTATGCAAATCGGAAATATTTCCTGAGGTGCGAGTAAATTCGGTTTTATGAAACTCATTGAAATTTCCTATAGCTGTATCAGGAATTCCATTATCTGATGTAGACTTTTCTTTATGAGCGAGGATTCATAAGGAAACAGCGATAACTTATACTACTGCGTCATTGAAATATTGTGAAGTTAATATGGTTTTTATTTATCTTTCATCCGCCATTATATGTGGTGTTTACAGTTTATGAAAATGTACAACATACATTGCTTATAGTTATATGGAAAGAAACGATTTTTTAATCTTCACGAAAATTTAGGTAACTTGAGATATATAACTTCTACATCATGGTATACAATTTGGGAGAAGCGGTTTCACAGTGATCTGGATTGAATTGATGAAAAATAAATAAACAAGGAGAAATGTCCAGTCTAAATTCATATAACTCATATTTATCAGCATCATTTAAGACACGGAAAAATAGGAACCCTTAGCAATTAATAGCATTATTATAATTCTGTAACCACTTCGAACTAAATAGCTGTTGAACTTTCGACTATGACATCAACTAGAATTTCTCATCATTCAAACATTGTTCCTAATGAAAGTAAATTACATGAGCTAAGTAAGTGGTAGAATATCTTATTTGGCTTCATCTATCTGGGATAAAATGAATATTTTATTGATATTTAAAGAGATAATGTAGAATTCTCCAGATTATTATTCCTCCGGTTTAAAATTTGAGTGAAGTAATTCAAATCTTCTCATATTAACTGTTTTATTAAATTATGCATTGAAACAATGTAGAATTATCCGGATTATTAAACTTTCGGTTTAAAATTTGAGTGAAGTAATTCAAATATTCTTATATTAACTGATTTATTAAATTATGCATTGAAACTACGTTTGCATCTCTGATATGAGACTCAAATTTCTCTGATTATTTTTCAGAAAATACTTTTTCTTTCTCTCTTGCTGGCAATTGCTATACAATTCTAATAGATTGGAAAACTTTTTCTAATTAAATTTTCCATCATAGGTTTATGGAAGGAAATTCCATAGTATTGAATGATCTCAAATAAATTCTCAACCCACGTTTTTTTTTATTTTTAAGCTTTCAAAATTTGAAAGAAGTTTTAAAATATTTCTTTGAATTAGAGAGTTAAAGAAAAATATTTGTGGTAATTAAAAATAATTTTAAAAAAGATTTGATTAATAAAATGGTAATGGTAATTAATTATTAACTATTATAGTAATTGTAATTAATGGTAATGCAATTAATAAAATGGTAAAAAATATCGTATTTTATTGCATAGAACCTTGGTTAAATGTGAAATAAACGAATATCAAATTCGTCAAAAAAATCTACAAATATTAAAAAGAACTGACAAAAAGAAGATAATCATTTTTTCACAAATTATTCAGTTGATTTAATAGGTATTTCTTCCTTTCATGAGTTTCTCGAAGTGCAAGATTATTTATAATGTTTGCTATATACTTACTAAAGTATATTTCTATTTTTTAAATTTAATTCATTTGAATATAGAGTCTGAAATATAAAAGAAGTATCCGATTATAAAAAAGTGGAAAGGAATTTGATAATTTAATTACATGTGATATATTAAATTTACTTTATATAAAGCTTTTAATTACATTAATTTCTTTGTACTACTTTCTTAGTTTTTTTAGGTAAAATAATTCTTTTTATGAGATGATTTGCTTTCTCTTTTGTGCAAATGCACTTCTGAAATATACTTTTTTATTTTTTAAAGGCATGTTTTTATTTGCGCTTTCATTAAATATTTTGTTCAATAATATTAGCAGACTATCTTATTATTTCGCAACTTTACGGTTCGAGTATTGATATGATAGCTTATAGACGTAGATGTATTGAAGATATTTGGGGAAAAGTTATATTGCTTTAAACAGTTTTTGCAAATCATTGTGAAGCAGAAATTCAGGCTTCAGAATTAAATATCTAACAACAACAAATTATAATTATTTAAATAAAATAAAAATTTTAATATACCACGTTTTTAAAACGGACTAAAAAGTAAAAAATAATTTCTTCTAGCTCCATACAGATTTATAACCCCATACCGACTTAAAACGAAAAACGTGGGGCGCATGCAATAGCTAATTGATGCATAAGTAGTTTATTTCAGTCACTAAGAATTTTTTTGCAATGGAAATTATATGAACTGTTGTGTGAGTTTTCTCAACGACAGCTACTCCCTACACTGCTTACTATTAAATATTGCATGAGCCCCACGTTTTTCGCTTCAAATCTGTATGGGGATAGAAGAAATTATTTTTTACTTTTTAGTCCGTTTTAAAAACGTGGTATATTAAAATTTTTATTTTATTTAAATAATTATTTTCTGCTTTTTAGTCTTCTGTGTGTGAAATTTTGCAATCGATTTTAAACATCTTGATGAGATTATGACGGAGACATGTGGCAAATTTCAGGTTTATTTCAGTTTCTCTTCACCTGATCATAAATTGAAAATTGTTATTTTCCTGAAAAATTAAGTTACTTGACGCTGAAACCTTCGTGAAAACAACTAGCACCCGAACAGCATTTTACTTGCCCCCCCCCCCCCTCTGGAATTTCACGGCAAACAAATTATTGTCACTCTGGTATAGCAAACCCTCCCCTCCGAACTTCAATCCACTCTTGTTCCCCCCGCGATTTCTTGGAATCCTACAAACTCGAGATTCCCCTTCCTCGCTATTCACGAGTGACGCCTGGACAGCGCCATCTATCGAAGCTCTGGGTCGGTTAAACACGAAATATGAAATAAAAAATTAACAGACAGACAAGAAAGCGAATTAATGTTGCATTGTCATCTAGTTCTGAGCTATGTTTAAAGTTTCAAGTCTCCAGCTCATCGGGAAGTTAGTTTAAAATTCATTTCAAAATTTGTACCGAACATACAGACAGATAGACAGACAGACAGACAAGAAAGCGAGTTAATAAAAACGTGGTAAAAATGCACGTTTCCTATATTTAGTAATAAAAAAGAAATAAATGTAATTAATATATTGTATGCAAAGACCGTATAAATAGAAATTTATCAGATAATTCATTCTATTACAGTTTCTTAAAATTGAATTTCAGAAATGTTCTAAATGATTCAGTATGTCATTTAACAAGTTAATGTAGAAGGTCTACAAATCTTGAATCATAAGAATCTCTAGTCGACCACTGGGAATGAATTGTTACAATATCTTAAAACAATTTTAATGATCACGTTTGCATAAATCATCTGTGCTGAATATAGAATAACGATAATAAAATTATCCTTTCCAAACGAGCTTATATTGATGAAGTATTCATACCCCAAAACAAATAACTAACCAGAAACGATACTGCTAAACCGGAAAAGAACTTTAATGACATGATGAGAAGTTCTGTAAAGCATTTTTAACGTTCGCATTTCATCGACAAATTTATAATAAGATTTTTGGAAAATAATGGAAATATAATTATAAAGGAGACAACTGTCTAAGGATTTTGCTTCAATTAGACATTTCACTCTTTTAATGACTAACTAGCAAGCAATTTTTTATACAACATGATACTGTGGGGTGATTGCTTCAAACAGGTAACTTCAAATTATTTGATTCAGGAAAAAACCCCGCAAATAAATGCCTTTTTTTCTTGATTTTAAGCTCATAAAAACCAATTAATTTATTTTCCAAAATTACGTGCACGTTTACGGTTTTTGTAGTAATAATTATTCAGTCGTAGCATGTTGTAAATCTAATCTATTGGTACATTTCTATTCATTTACCAATATTTCCTTAATTTGTAGGTATCTTTTTGTAGTATTCACCCACATTTTTATGTTCTATACTGCACGCAGGATTACCAAAAATAAATATATCCTTTACATACTTCAGTATGAATTAATGTTATATTTATACCCACAAACATATCTCCAACCAGGAACTTCAAGAGAATGCAAAAAATTTACGCATAATACATTCCTAACTATCTTATGTAATGTATCTCAAGCAAAACTTTCCTTTACCTCTTAGAACACAGGACATTCCAGTTGTTTCATCACTTAAGAGGAAATATTAAAGATATAAATCCTGCTTTCTGTAAGACTACAAACCACTTTCAAGAGGTTACGACAGCAGCAGACCGGAAATTCGGAAACTACCAGAAGTAAACTATTCTCCCGGTTGAGAACATAGACGTCTCTGGGAACTCTCTCCGAAATAAATTTTGCAAGAGAGAGGGAGAAAGTGAAACGAGGAAATCCTGGACCCTCCAAAGGCCAGAGGAATGAATAAGTTCTAGAGTTTTTGTACCAAAAAGAAATAAATATGTGTTTTTCAGAGGTAAGGCTAAGCACTCTTAAGGCTTTAAACGACACTGTTTGTTTCCGAAGCTTACAGATTCAGAGATCACATTGGCTCTCGGTGTAGAGGTGAATGAGTATATTTCGAGAGTACAGTGGACTAGATGGAAGAAATATGTTTCCTTCGAAGAAAAGGAATGCAGAAGCGAACGGTTTTTTATTTTCAACGGCAAAAATTTTATCTCTAGTTTTGGGAGTTAATAATAAACATATTTGAGATGCGCTTGGTAGAAATAGCGCTCCAAGTATTTCGCTTCGCAGATAAAAATATCAGCTTTTGAATAAATATTTTGAAGCATAAATCTTTTATATAGCTGGAAATAACATGTATTTTTTTGTGTAAGATAAGCTATTAATAATCAGCACAAATATGAAGCAAGTTTAGCGACACATCGATATTTTAATACAGTTTAATAAATATAATAGGCAAAGCCCTTTGTAAAATCAATACCCCTTTAGGTGAAGGATAAGTAACCGACCAGACCAGTGACCGAGGCATGGCATCGTCTGGCATGACTAAGGAACATGAATCGGCGGAAGAATGTTATGCGCTCAGTCCTCAACTTGTCGACCCTTTCTTTCTTCCCAAGCCACTTTCCTTCCTGAAAATTGAAATATAGGGTCAGCTGCTCTAAGCATCTAGCAAGATAAGTATGATAACGGAGAAACTGGCCTCATTACGTACGAAATAGTGCCTAGGGTCTCAAACAAGCCACTAGAGAAAAACTAATGTTCGTTTCATGACATGAGTCTTTCCCTTCATACCTTTATCGCTTCAATTTTCGAACACATGACAACTGTTCGGGCGAAGAAAAAGGAGATCCAATGCACTATGCCACAAAATGTCCGTTAACCCTCTCCTGGCATTTCCAAACTCCTACAGTGCAAAATAAATGAAAGTGGTTAAAAAAATTCTCGCGAATAATTTGTCAAGAACCCGTCTTCGACTCGTAATGTGCTTCATACGGGACGAGAACAATCTCATTTTAGAGGAACATCAATGAGCATGCATCCACTCAGACTGACCAATTCATGCATATTTTTGCCCAACTTTGCGACTCAGTAGTCCCTGAACTACAATTCCGATTTTCAATTTTTTTGTGACTTCTGTTTTTACCCATTATCTCCAAAATAAGACATAAGTTATGTTTTTAACATATGTAGTTACCGAGACATAATGAATCTCCCATACAACGTTTTTTGTGGCGTTTTGGCGCATGAATCAAATTCCTTCCTGAGACCCTAATGTGAGGAACGTAGTCCTACTTTAAAAACGGAAGTTAATTGCACGCTACAAACAGCGGAAGAAAGAAGTCTACCTTGACTCAAAAAAGCAATATTTCCTTCGCTTTAACAGTGGTAAAAACACGTAAATAAAAGATTTGATGAAACAATAAATTACTTTGAATTTTATTTTATAACAATAAAAGCATTGTTGCAATTTGAGATTAAAATGAATTTTGAAACGTTAATTACGGTTAGAAAAAATTGTACAACAATTAAATTGGTATCATTAAAAGGATAATGGTTTGCTCTTTCAAGTGATGTAAAAATAATTTTCGTAACACAAGTATTTCACAAGCTATTGGCGAAAAACGTCTAAAAATAGCTTAATTCTAGTTATTTAATTAAATAGCTAAAAATATAATTCTAATGTTGAAATAATTTTTACGGTGTTAGCTCCCTCTTGTGCGAATCCATCACTGTGCCAAATTTGGTCGTCGTTAATCCAACGGCGTGGACGTGCATAAAGAACCAAAAACCGAACAAACAAACACACACTTTCCTCTTTTACATATATAGATTTTAATCGTTTATTTTTTAATTTTTCATTCAAAAAAATACAATTCACCTCCGTCTATTCAAACAAAAAAGGAGCCAAATGGCTCTAAACACTAGGATGCAGGTGGTGTAATGTAAAGTATTTGAAAATATGTAGACTGATGTGTGCTATAGCTATGAATCTTTCACTGCGGTCGGTCTGACTGCAGGCAGTTTTCCTGGTTTTCCTCCAAGAGAAACACAAAGGCACTCCAGGAAGGCAACCTATCCCGATATTGAGTTTAAATGATACTTCTGCCTCATGTACCACTTAGGCGCTATACAACCAAGCTTGGACCACCAGAAAATGCAGTATTTCCCCTTTATCTTGAGTTCTTGACTCATGAACTTTGCTCGGTGTGATAGACCAAGTGAGATTAGTACCACTACCACCACCACATCCATAGACTCACATCTAACCAGAAACGATGCTGCTAGCCTGAGAATAACGGTCATGTAAACATGATAAGTTAGCCAATCTTTTTTCAACATTGATAAATAACTTATATATTTTAATTGGAAAATGATGGAAATACGATTATAAAGGAAACATCTATCTAAGCATTTTGTTTTGGTTAGTTATTTCTTTTTTTTTTAAGGAATACTAACTACCTGGCAAAATTTCATTTTTATAGCATCATATCGTGGGGTAATTACTACTAATAGGAAATGAAAAATCAGTTGTTCATGAAAATAAACGTAAAGAATGCTTTTACTCGATATTTTGAGAATGTGTATCAGCTTACGCATTTTTTGGAAATTTTGAAAAGCATCTAGGGATTGTCTACATCAAGTGACCCAGCCTTAGCATGGGGAGAATACAGCCTAATGAAACATTCTGGTGCACTTGTATTGCGTCAGTTTGTAGTTACCTAATTGTAATATTCGCCACATGATAAGTGTCATACCGAATACAGAATTAACAATCATAAAACAATCTTCTCTAAAAGTGAGTACATATTAATGAGGTATTTTCACCAGTAAACATAACTCTAAACAAAAACTTCATAAATATAGAATTTAATAATTGATAAATTCCTGAATAATTTATGCTCAAGTAATTTTTTTACCCACAAGAAAACACGGCATCTCCAGCTATTTCATCACTTAAAAGGAAAAATGAAAGATTTAAATCATTCTTTCCAGGAGACTGCAAACCACTTTTTAAGAGGTTAGGATAGCGACAGACCGGAAATTCGCAAACTTCCAGAAGCAAACTATTCTCCCGGCTGAGCGCATAAACGTCTCAGGAAACCTTTCCAAATATAAATTTTGGAACAGAGAGAGAGAGAAAGTGAAACGAGGAAATCCTGACCTCCCCAAAGGCCAGGGGAATGAGTTCCGGGGCTTTTATGCAAAAAGAAATAGATGTTTGTTTTTCTGAGTTAAGGCTACGCATTCTTAAGTCTTTAAACGACACTATTTGTTTCATGCGAAGCTTACAATTTCAGAGGGCATATTGGTTCTCGGAGTAGAGGTGAATATGTACACTTTGACGTCATATAACGAGCACGTGAGGCCAGAAGGTAGAAATATGTTTCCTTCAAGAAAAAAGAAATGCAGAATATGGAACAGTGCTTGGAAGTTGAGAGCTAATAGTAAATATACAGGGTGGCCGTAAAAAAACTTTCCCTGTTTGGAGGCATCTGTAGCTAAAACTAATGAACGGAATTAAACCAAATTTCAAATACAGACTGTGGAAGACATGGGGAGATGATTTCCGCGAAAAAAGTACCAAAAGTCGCCGATAAAGGAAATTTTGGCGCTACTGTCACGTACGCACTATTAAATTTGCACAATAGAGATAAATTATGCAAATTTCATAGTGCATACGTGATTTTGGAGCTGTTGGAAACGAAAAAAGTCAATTATTACAATGAATGCACAGAAAATGGATTATATAAAGTTTTATTAATGTTCGAATAATAAAAAACTGTACATGCAGAAATGAATGGCAGCAATATGAAACTCACGGAAAATAATCTTTTATTAATCAACATTACGGTCCCCAGGACCACGTGCAATATTTTAAATGTGCTGACCTTCCCTGTGTACAAGATATTGCATCCGGCGTATGATGTTCTCCACTGCTGGGCGTAAACTGGTTGTAACGGGCCGCCTTATGTTCTCTTTCGAGTAATTCACATAAGCACTAGGAAATTCGCATAATCTACCTCGATTGTGCAATTTTCATAGTGAGTACGTGACAGTAGCGCCAAAATCTCCCTCATTGGCGACTTTTGGTACGCTTTTTTTCTTTTTGCGGAGATCATCTCTCCATGTCTTCAACAGTCTGTATATGAAATTTGGTTTCATTCTGTTTCAGCTACAGATGCCTCCAAACAGGGAAAGTTATTTTATGGCCACTCTGTATTTGAGATACGTTCGGTGGAAATGGCATTCAAAATAGTTCTTTTCTCAGATCAAGTTGTCGGGTTTTGTATATCTTTTAGAATTTGCACTTTTTAAATGTCTAGAAATTATACATAAAAGATTTCTCAGCTTAAGATAAAATGTGCTATGAATAGAAAGCAAAAGATAGAAGCAGGATTGGTATCATATCTATAGTTTGATGAAATTTAATAAATCGCCGTCGTGTAGGCAAAAGTCACAAAGTCCAAAATTATAGTTTTCGATATGTGGTCAGTTTGAGCTTGATTAATTTTGAGTCGTTATGATAAATAGTAAGATTTATTTCACAGATTTCTAGCTCCTACAATTGATTTACTGACGTTCAGATAACAGGTTTCAATTACGAATTAATTAATTACAAATTCTAACTGATTGCAGTAGCCTGTCAAAAGGTTTTTGTTGGACTTCTGCCTTAACGACGATGAAATGTAATTTTTGAGACACAAACACTTTTAAATGGCATGGAATTACACGGTTTACGGCGTTATTACAGTTTTTCTATAGTGACAGAACACCTAAACATGAATGAGTTAGAAACAAAATATTAAATTATTACTCTTAAAGAAACTATTTATAGTATATGTGTGGTATTTTAAGTTTTTAACTTTCTTAAATCATTTTTAACGACACCTCATTTTTAATTACTTCTACTACTACGACTTTCATTTCGAGTCACGAGTCTTCCGGGAAAATCCCCTTTTTGCCGTATATAACCTCCCAGCGCATTGATAACGGCCCTTTTTGGTTTCGACATGTGTACTGACAACAACAGCGCGCCGCTTCGCGCGTTATTTAATTCTGGTCATGGAGCTACGCATAAAATGATCCCTCTACCTATGAAAAGGTAACCTATCTTCAATGATTGAATAAAAGAAGATAGAATCAACTGAAGTCTTTTCCTTGACTCAGATATTCTACATTTCACCTTTAATAAAGATGTTTCATATATATATGTACACAAATTTCTGTCTCTTTTTCAGACGATACTCTCTTCTTAACTTTTCCCTCTTCGATCTTATTTGTAGTAGAAATAGTACTTGAAACTGCAATTAAACGTATGATGATGTATTTTCATCATGATAAGATTTAAGTTTAAGCATAAGTAAAAAAATACAGGAAAGAAATTTCACAAGACTTATTTTTTATGAGATTAGCTTGATGCAAATTAGAGTCGTTTTAAGATCAAAATGGTTAAGGATCAAAAAGTTGAAAATACAACATTCGCTAACCCTTTGATTATACAAAAATATACCTTTCAAAAAAT
>BGPR01051114.1:0-10898 GCA_013235015.1 Araneus ventricosus
AAGAACCATTTGAAAACTGAGTTTATCGATTTCCTAGAACATTATTCAGTTATGATAAGGAAGCATCAATCATTATTATTAGGGCTTCTAAGAAAGGCTGAAAGTTGCAGACCTTCAAAAAAGAGGAGAAAATAGTACTTTCAAAAGCCTGAGCGAAAGATTGAATAGAAAATGGTTGCATTGCCGGGCTATTCAAAACTCCAGCAACCCAAAAACTTTGCACCACAACTTGTTTCTAAGCTGCTTATACCTTTATGTATGCCGGGCAGCTTGGGGAAACTTGCATTTTAACTAAACTTACGTTCCATCTTTCCCTTGGTATACTCAGTTTAGGATTCAGTGGATTTTCTTGGAGAAATTCTTGGTTCACCTGTCCGCATTGCTTTTTTTAAAACTTTGGGTTTTAATATTTTATGTTCTTTTATTATCTAATTACTATTGATTTTATTGCTGTGGTGATAATTTTGGTGTTTCTTTTGATTTTCTGTATTCCCTCTCGAAATTTAACATTTATTATTTTCAATGTTTGTTCGACTTTATTTTCAGGAGTGTATGGACTGTTGGTATCTTAATTTTCTTTTATTTCTAAGACTTTAAATTTAAAGACCAACTTATATAAGAATGAGGTGGAGTGCATATTACCTATATTCCGATGGACAGTGTTGACTTAGGATTTAAAATCGAAATTAGAGCACGGATCAAAAAATAAATGACGACTTAGAAGTCAGATTCTTCCTTTTCAAAGTCCTTCCACAATCATGTCTTCTGTTATCTGGGTCCTCCAATGACTAGGACCCGTTTCTTTTCTCTATCCATCCAACGGCAACTGGAAATAAGTTTCCATATGAGCTGAGCAAGAGATTTAAACATACAGAGAAATAAATTATAAAACTTTCTAAAATAAACAAGAATATCTCGATTGTTCCTTAATGAAGTTTGCAATATATTTGGATTGCTTCTGTGCAGAATTATAACTGCAATGGTTGCGCCTGTTTGATTTCAAGTACCAATTTATTTCCTTGCCCTAGGCAGTTTTATTTTTAATATTTTAAATATTTCAAACACAGAGATTCCCTATTTACTATTATAATTGCACAGAGTCTTGATAGTTATGGTCTCCGCACGATAGGTAAGTCGGTCACTAGTTATCAGGTATCTCTATCTATCTGTGTGGGTTGAGCAACAATATACCACCCAGCTCTGCATATTTTAATTTACCGCCAGTGTTCGGAAGAGTGCTTTCAAATCTTTTATCTAAATTACCACTATTTTATAAAAAAATAATAATATATATTGAATTTTATTTCTGGTTTAACAATGCCTTAATAAAGCTTTCTGGTTTCTTTTATAAATCACTGCATTTAATTATAAAAGCGGTGTAATAAAATAAAATCGACCATACTTTCAGTTCTATTTGAAAGAAGATATATTTCAACGCTTATTTTATAAGCGATTGCTGTTCCACTTGACGGACAGGAACGGAGTTTACTTCTGGAGAGCTCATGATCTAATGACAACACATAATCAAGTGCGAATTCCACAAATGCTTTCGTGACAATGTGTGATGTCATTCTACAAATGCTACTGAATGTTTGAAGTTCAATTCGATTATTCGAGATCAGAGAGTTTTATTATCTGTTACGAAAATTTCATTAACCATATTCGAAAAAGAATGTAAAGAACAATATATTTTTTATTCGCAATTCCTGTGGCAATTTTTTAATATTTATGGATAAATTCTTAAATTTAAAATTAAATTTTCGGATAAATTCTGCTTTCTTATGCAGTTCTTACTGATTTTTAAATCTCTGTAATTCGATAGATTGTTTGAGGGATTAATTCTCCTCCTGAAAAAAATTTTAAAACATTATGTCATTATCTCTTTGGCTACCACTTTGATTTAACGTGTGTCATATATTTTATTAAGTGTTATGTAAATTTTTCTTAAATTTTAATTTAATAATATTTTATACATAAATTTATTCACTTCCATTCTATTCTAATTTAAAACTGGCACCGTAAAAAATAAAATAAGCGATTCTACACAATTTTTCGATATTAAGACACGAAGTTTTGACAATTTCGTTCGTACCTGACGTTCGTTTCTGCGCTTGTTGATGTAGGTCCGCTTTCTTTCTTGATAATTTTCAATTAACAAATATCAATATCTGCACTTCTTTAATTGGATGTTACCTGTTTACTGGGTTTTATCAGCAATTATTCTGTTATTTAATGATTACCATAAAATTTTCAATAAAATGTTTAAGATTCGAAAAAAGTTCTTGAGCATATTTATTTTAAATTTTATAAAAGCGTCTTCATTTTTTTTTTTGGCTTTTTAATTACAATATAAAATTTCAAATTTTATGATGTTAGTTTAGTTATAATAACTTCCTGTTTTGGAGCAACATGGAGCGTATTTTTCAACTATTATGAAAGAATTCGTGATACTCGACGTAGGAATTTAACATTGCAGTTGTCGTTAAGATTCTACTGTATATTTAATTTAATTATTGTTCTATTCTGTGAGTAATTATGTCTGATTAGTATAAGCCTCTGACTTTAATTAGAGCTAATACTTTTTTTTACAAAAGTCTCTCATGTTAGAGAATAATTCATTTCTTGTTCACCATATTTTTCCAAGATATTTTACGATATCTCCACGTTGTTGCTACAATTTATATTCTGAATGCCAAACAACATCGTAAAGATATCGCATGAATATTGTAAAGCATTAAGTTTAATAGGGTAATTTCCAAAACAGATTGAAGAAAGAAAAGCAAACTTTTTGCCAAATGAAAAAATAATTAAATAAATAAATTTTTTTAAAAGAATATTTCTTAGAACTAACAACTTTCAAAATAATTGATAAAAGTCTTTTAAAAAATTTCCATTTTTTCACTAGCGAAAAAATATTTAGGAAATAAAGTAGATATTAACTTTATAAGAAAACTTCTGTGTTCTAGAATTCATACATTTACGTGAAATGATAGCTTGAAAAATACTAAATGGAACATATACCGTAAAGCGGGCTCACTTTGCACAGATTTTCATGACTTCTGACAGAATATTCGAGATTATTTGCTTGTATTTCTCTAAAAGAAAGGCGTTTCTAATTTTTTCCTCATTGAGGGATTATTAGAGAAACCTTTTGTAGAAAAATTTGAATCATAGAGTGATTTAATAATTAATTATGATTTTTCGAAATTTCGGTGCAAAGTTACCTCATAGGTGGGAATTCTTTGCACTGGTTTATGTTTTTTAGTATATTACATAAAACTAATTATCTGGATGCAATTCTAGATATATTTATTGAACACCTGGGTGGAAATATACAAGAAAAATAAATGTCATCGATACTTAATTATAATTAACAATCTTATGTCTTGTATTCGGTCAAATCAGGATGGCATTTTAGAAATCGTTTCATCCAATTATTGTCGGGTGTGTTATTACTATATCTAGGTATTACCGCACCTTCTGAGTAAGATAAGCGCTTATTATCATTTTAAGATCTATATGATTAAAAGGAAAACTAAAGTCACTGAATTAGACTACACGTTGCAACGATATTTTCCTTCTCATTGGTGAAAACCAGGGTATTTCCATGTTTAGTTATATGAATTAGCTTTCTTTTATAACAAACTGTTCACTTGGGATACCAGAAAAAGTTTCTGACTTTTTAAAAATACCCTAAACTTTTGAAATCGTGTTAAATAAAGCTTATAAAATCTCTGGAGAGAACTCCATATACTTCCAAGTCCCTTACTTCCTTTTAAACACACTGGGCATATCTGAAGCTTAAGCAAACATTATTCTTATTATAATTAATTCAAAAATAAATTAATAAACCAACTGGGGTTGCTGTTTATCACAAATTTCGTGGTGCAAAGTTACCCCAACATAGAAAAAAATTAATTGCAACATAGCAAACAAATATAATTGGCATTCAAATGAACAAAATGAAAGCGAGGCTCATTATCTTTGGCATTTAAAAGCACTTGCCTTCAGAAATGCCATGCTTTCCTCAAAAGAAATGGATTTTTCATCACTAAATTTTTCTCTAAAATATTAGCTCAGTCTTATCCTTCTGGAACGTTCTGAATGATTGTTATATACGTTTTAGGATAATAGGTGATAATTTGTGCATGAATTTGAAAACATAGTTATTGTAAAATTCCCACTGTACATTTAATTTTATAATTGATCTAATTTGTTAGTAAACATGACTTTTAGTAAATACCTAAGATTTTAAGTAGAGCATTTGCCATTTCATTTTTTAAACTAAAATTGTATCATATAAACGAACAAAATGTATTAATTTCTTGTTTAATTTGAAGAAATTAAAGAATGGAAATCCTCCTTTTTTCCCGAATTGAAATATATATATATATAACATGTCTTTTAAAAAACTTTCATTATTTGACTTTCTAAAAAATATTCGGGAAAGAAAGTAAATATTAGCTGGAAAAAAACCCTTCTGTGTTCCAGAGTTTTCCATACATTTATATGAATTGTGACTGCTTGAAAAAATAATAAATGCAATAGATCTATTTTAATTTGTTATCGTAAATTTTTAAAAAAAGCCTCTAGAACTTATTTTCAAATAATCGTTAGGGTAAATTGCGCAGAACATCACAATTGCAATCACTAATGAAGCCCAGCTAGGGAAAAGCTCTCGTTTCAAGGCAGAGAATGGTGAATATGTCTCCGTGCTTTCTGACGATCACTGTTGAGAACGTTATCAAACAAGCAAAATTTCTCATATGCGTCTTTCTTTCTGCTGTTAATACACAAACAGCAGGGAATTTGAAAAAAAGTCAGTCGGACAGAATTTCGCGTGCATTAACTGTTTAGTTTAGTTTTGTGGGCTCCATAGTGGTCTAATGGTGTGTCGGGAAAGCAAAAAATTATGACGGTTTTCGTGGTATTTTTAAGCGTTTATAGCTTCGCAACCAAATAGCATAAAGAGTTAGGTCTAGTTCCATTTAACAGAGAATTGACCTTGAAGATTGCAAAAAGAATTCTAGAATTTGGAATTAATGTTTAGCCACATTCGAGTTGCAAATTTGGTGAAAATCACGAAGAATCTTGATGACGTCACAGCATCCTCTACGCGCGCACGCAGACTATCCAAATACATTTGGCAATTCATTCATCGATCTTACGTTCACGCGAAATATTACTGAAGAATTGTTGAATTACGTAGAATTTCGAGATTATGTTAAACGTTTATAGCTCCGCAACCAAATAACACTGAGAGTTGGTTCTAGTTTTATTTAACATAGAAAGGTCGGTGTTGAAGATTCCAAAAATAATTTTAGAATTTGTACTTATGGTTTACTCATAGTTGAGTTTCAAATTTGGTGAAAATCACGAAGAATTTTGATGACTTCACAGCGATTGTGAGCGGTATATTAACTGGATATTTACAGATTAATAATTAAATCATTTAAGGTTAATTCATTCATTCAGATTAATTCATTTAACAGAGGAAGGTCAGAGAGCATAGTTCAAAGTCACATAGAGCTACTTTAGTCACGAAAAGTCACAGTTGAGTAATTGATTAATTAACTGTCCTTAATTAATTATTATTATAAATTATTGATTAAATTGAGCTGTCCTTTCCATCTATTTAATTGAGTTGAGTTGGTTTCAGTTTCGTTTAACAGAGAAAGGCCAGAGAGCATAGGTCATAGGTCAGTCACATAGAGCTACTTTAGTCACATAGAACAAATTTAGTGACAGAAAGTCAACGCTTAGTAAGGTAAGTAAATCTACGCCCCTCAATCCCAACGGCCGTTTCGTAGAGACAGCCTCCCGTCGATTTCTTTTTCTTTTGAAAATCAAATATACCTTACGAATTCTTTAATTTTGTCTTGCAAATTTATTATTTTTGACAATTCAAGGTTTTTTGAATTCTTATAGGAGGTAAGAATCATAAAATAGGTATGTGACCGCATAATTTTAAGTATTGTTTCGAATATAACTATTAAAGAAAACTGTCTTTAAATTAATTCAGGCTCTATTTCACTTTCTGATACGATTATTTAAATTTCATTCAAGTTTGGGGACAAGGACGGATGCGGAGGGTGCACCTAGTGCGAGCGCACAAGGCCCCTCCTTTCTAAAGGCCCTGCATACCTGAATGGCTTTTCAATATGAAAATGGTTTCCTTATCTTATTTTTTTATTTTGTCTTAACCCATATAATCATACAATTCTAATAATATCATGCAATTTGCGCACATTTCACGTCCACATCATATTCGGGTATTTTGCATTTCACTACACTTGCAAGATGGTAGCGCCAAGTACATAGTGAGAAAAGTAAAAACCTTTTGTTTCTCTGTCCTTGTGCTGTAAAGGTTGATCGTACATTATACACCTTCATCCCTAAGTATGAAGAAAAATAAAAGATTCTCATTTACAAGGAAAACAAGTTTATATTTTATTTCAATAATAATGTAATTTATTATTGAAACTTACTGAATAATATATTTAATTGTTACTTGTTATAATCATGCTACTAAAAAGTGAATTTAGTATTTTTTTTAAATATTTCTTTTAGATAATTTCGCAGCATTGTATGTAGAGAAAGGGACCCAGGAAGAACGTATATGTGTGCCTCTAATAAATTGAAGGGAAAAAGGAGATTATTTGTCGAAAAACAAAGTAACTTCCTTGCAAAATATTTAAAACCCAAATACGTGCAACAAACTTAAGAAACGCGTAATTCACAAATCGTTTGGAAAACAAATGCCGTCAAAATGAAATTTCGCCTGACGACATTCTCGAAAACCTTCATCATCATCATAAATCTCGCTCTCGTTTAAATGAAGAGGAATGCGATTATAAGGAAACAGAAGAACGGAAAGATAAATTAAGATGGAAAGGGAAAACATACAAAAGGTAGGATACTTATTTTTTGTTACGTCCAGTATAGAATAAGGTATATTATTCCAGGTATTGCAACTTGGACATAATCAAAAAACTGATGAATAACTAAATGTCGATTCAAGTTATCTGACCTCCGCTTTTAATTGTTGATTATTAGAATGACTATTATAGAAAATGACGAGACAAGAAAAATTTTCATTTCATTTTTCCTATACTATGAAAACAAGAAGTAGTAACACAGCTGGTTAATGCATAGTTAAATAATAGAAGGTGCAGAGCTCTTGTTCTTCTCGGTCAGTGTTTTTATCTTGTTCAGGCTGTCCAATAAAGGATTCCCTCATTTTAAAATTAAAATCTCGACTCCGGAGATCGGTAGAAGAATGAGGCCAAAGGTATGTTAATTTGGAATGCCGTAGAAACTTGATACAGAATATTCAAAATTAGTTACAGATGTTTTCAAGAGGTGGCGATGCACGCTGTAATTGTAACCATATTCCTTAAAAGAATGCTTTTAAGATATAGCTACCAACCTTTGGAAAGTTACGCTTTTAAAACGTAAAGAGAGGTTTTGGAACAATTTGTCACCACACTACAAACGTTACGAAATCGACCTAAAACATCGCGGTTAAAGCAAGAAGAGATCCGACCTCAGTATCCGAGTGGTTTTGCCTTTCCTCAGGAAGATTTCGAGAATAGATTCATCGCTTTGAAAAATTCAACTTTAATGGAACTGGCATGGATTAGCATCCATACTCGCGCGATCTTATTCCGTAAGTATTCTCTCTGTAAGGCACATAAGGATACTCTCTTCTGGAAATATCCTACAATATCAGCTCGCCCTACATGTGTGTCCATTTCCGTTAACCTACTACAGTGGGTGTCTGAAAATTTAATTTTATGTATGCAGCATCTCTGTGCTGTGAAATAATTAAATTTTGTTAGTTTATTAAAATTAAATTTCCAAAGCTTGCAGACAGAGGACAGTTTATAACTTTCTACTTCGTATTGCAATTACAGTTTACACCGCCATTTCTCGGCATCATTAGGAAATAATTTTGAAACTTGAGCAACAGAATTTTACGAATTTCAAAATAAACAAGCCATTGACTTTACTCTCCTATCGATTTCTGTTACATAGAAATTTAATTTTAAAATAGTGGGGTTCTTTCTGGGACACTCTGCATATAACTATTGGAAAAATAGCACTACCTTTTTCTCTCTCTATATATATATATATGTTTTCAGAAAAAAAAATGTATATGTTACCGCGAAAGTGTTATTCTTCGGCTAGAAAGAAAAATAAATAAATAAATTGAATTTAGCTCTGGGATCAGAACTAGAAATTCACGGATTGAGTGTGATAACACAGAAAGATGCCGATCCAGACATTGCACTGCCATCTTTAAATCAAATTAGCTCTAGTTCTAACATTGTAATTGTGGCTTGTCATACAGATTTAATTGTATGAGAGCAGAATGCGGAGGTTATGAGGATGCGTAAAAATTCTAACCTCGTATGTAACTCGGTCATCATGCTAAATTATTTATTCCAAGAAAGAAAGTTTGCATTCATCTTTAGTTTGGTAAAGCTTCACATAATGCACATTGAAAATAGTATTGTAAAAAACAATCGTTAATTTAAAAATATAAGAATAATTAGTTTTGGATTATGAAAAAGAACAAAGTATGCGACGTGATAGTGGTGGGTGGTCTGTGATTTTGTAAATCACTTATCACTATGACATAAGGCCTTTAACTCATATTTTCTCATCGTCCTAAAAATAGGACAGCATATATAAACGGCCTTTATATAATTTTTTTTTTGAATATTTTAATTCAAATTAAAAACAATTTATTATGCAAGAGTCATTTAGGTGTTTATTTGTCTTTATCGCAAGTTTAAATAAAGTTGAATATTTTTTATTAAATTTTTAAAAGGCGATTTTTGCAGATTTTTTTTACATTTTGAACACGCATGTTTTTTAATGTTTTGAGCTCCAAGAAAAGCTACATAAGATAACTTTGCATCCATTTTCTGTTGAGTAAAGCTGCACATAATTCACAGTGAAAATATTATTGAAAGAACACAATTGTTAATATAATATAAGCATATTTAGAGTTGGATTCTAAAAAGAACTAAAAAGAACAAGGTATACAATGCGTTAGTGGGGGTTGGTGGCCCGTCAATCAATTATCGCATCACATATGACATATGGCCTTTAAAGCATATTTCCTCATCGACCTAAAAATATGACAGCATATATAAACGACCTTTATATAAATTCTTTTGAATATTTTAATTGAAATTGAAGATGATTTATTTTTCAAAAGTCGTTTAGCTATTTATTTGTATATATTATAGCATTTGAAACAGCATTTGTTACTTCATGGAAGTTCAACCAGCTATTTAGTGATAATAGTCTGAGCCAGCTGGATTTTTCAAAACATATAACAGCTGCCTAATTGTTATTTTCTATTCCAAGAAAATCACAAATAGGCAACTGTTAATAGCACAGAAATGTGAGTGTTCAACATTTTATACATATTTCCTAAAACTTTAAAAATGAACATATTGTAGTAAAAAGCTTAGAAAACCGACAAAGAAGGAACGAGCTAAAAATCTGTGTGGAGAAACAAACAACTGTCTGTAAACAATAATTAGTGTGTTGAATGTGGTGATAAATAATGAAATTATAACAAAATATATTTATTTACATTCAGCATAACCAATACTACTTTGGAAGTTACATAGAGACGATGATCACTAGTATCATTCTTGAATACAGATGTTCTTATAAGAATGTTCGTTTTCGCATTCGTCAGATGTGGAATTCTGGGATGTCAGAAGACATTCCTACCATCCAATGAAGCACAATCAGACTGTTCTTGCAGCCAATAATATAGAAGGAACTAGAAAAGCTGATATTCTGATAGATTATACCACAAATGCAACTCTGGACTACGCTTAAGATTATTTCTCCCAATCCACCGAAGTAAAAATGAATTACAATGGAATGTACCATTGTCCTATTTTTAGGACAGCCTATATCGATAAGACTAAAAGATTTATAAGTTTTTTGATATTATGTGTATTCATAGGCTCAGAGATATACATACTTAAGTTTTTATTACAAAAATTAATTTTTCCAATGCTTGTTACGATATGGGTAACAATTGACAGTTATGCAGTCTTGGGCACGTCCGGCTAGTAAGTAGGGGAAAATGGAATGACCCTTAGTGAAAAGGGTTAGGGGAAACCCACCAAACAAAATCGGATTTAGCATTATGAATTCTACAAAAAATCCTTTTATATGGTTATATACCATATACTTGCCTTCTTGCTAAAACTAAATTAAAGATGTGCATTTGATAACAGCAATCGCAATTCATCTATTGTACATCTTTAAATGGGTTTAATCACATTATTAATTCTTAATTCTACGATCATTCACACATTACGTGAAAAACTTTTCAATCCATAGTACAGAAAGTTGCATTAGTCGATAAGACAGAGCAGCTGCTTGAGAACGGGCAAAGCTCGAGGGAGATTTCTGGAGATATTTTGGAAATATTCTCATCTGGTTAATGGAATGAAAATCAGCTATATGCTAATTATTTCCCTTTGAAAACATTCTTTGTTTAAGTTAAGCAAAGATAATATGTTCGTTCCGCACATCTTTCAACAGAGTGCAAAACCAGTTTCGAAGATTTTTTGATAATGAAAAAAATTAACAGATCCTTCAAGATGTAGTAAATTTATCCCAGGCTACGGAAATATAATATTCTTCTAAATGTAGGCCGCAAGGAGCGGCATTTTACATCAATGATGGATTCCAGTTTGGCCAAGTACGCGATGAACTTGAAAGGAAAGATTGCTGCATGAAATCCACAAAGATTTTCCCGATAGGCACGGCTACTAATAGCGCAGTTCCTCGTAAAGCTTCAAAAGATCCTCGAGGAGTGTGTCTTTGCTTTGCATGTGTACGTGGTTCCTGGTATA
>BGPR01051115.1:740-10898 GCA_013235015.1 Araneus ventricosus
AAAAAAAAAAAAAAAAAAAATCGATTTTAACTTTAAAATGGTGCAGCGCATTTATGTGGCCAGTTTATTTTAACTGAATTTAAACGTGCTTAAAAGAATGAAAACGTAGCAACCATAACCATTCAGCTTTTTGAATATGTTTCCTAATATATATAATGTCTTAGAGAGCTTGATTTACAGATTCCATAAAGACTTACATGAAATTGAATATGAAAGAAAATGTATTAAGATATTACTTCGCATTTCAACACTAAAAGACAAACACGCAATTAAATACTTGCTTAAACAATGAAAACGGTTTCAAATGCGCTGCAACAATGAAACGTTGTTGTAAATTATGCCAAAATTTATTTTAAAAAGGCTATTAAAATTAGAGAAAAGATTGTCCGGCAACTTAATTGATATCATTGAGAAGGTAATTTTTTGCAATTTTAGATGGTGTAAAAATGATTTTTCTGCGGTAGAACTTTCGGCAGTTATTAAGGAAAAACTCAAAAATTCGCTTAATTTTTTTAAAATTAAAATTTTAAAAAAAGAGTCAAAAGGTACACATATTGCCACCCTCCAAAGTTACCCAGCAGTTTTCTTATCGCGGGACTGAGGGAGGGTAATCTGTGCATGGGGTGGCTGCTTGCCGGTGGGGTACGGGAAGCTTTTCTTGCCGTCCCAATTTCGGAGATGAGATTCCTGTGGTTTCTCTGAAGACGATTGGTGAGATTGTTATCTGTAACAAGAGTGCGTTTCCTTCTTTCTCTAGTCTATAGACTGTAAAATCTATTCATTCCTATTTCCGCAAGGGCTCTTTCTAGTTGGGCAAGTTGACGTAAATCCGATAATAGGCCGCAGGACATGCCTCGCTATCGTTCAAGTAATATTATTAGGTTGCGGGGAAACTTTTGAAATTAACCAAAGAAAAGAATATGAAATCCAAAAAATTATAATTCAATGTTCTACATTGGATCGACGCAAATTAATAAATACAAAGAAATTAAAGTTATAAAATTTCCATTGTTCTGACCAATCAAAATGCCTTATACAGAATCACTATAGCGGAGAAAACCACAATTCAGCCCATGAGGAGCAAGGATGCAATCTTCCGTTGCGCGGTGTTTTTTTTTTTTTTTTTTTTTTTTTTTTTGCATTTTATTTTTCAGAGGCTTCGACTTCAGCGATTCTAAAAAGTTCAATCTAGAAAATAAAATGGTTATTGCTAGGATGGAATGTAAAATCCACGCAGGGGAAGACTGTGTAGATGATTTTCAGTGTTGCTAAGATTTAACTCTTGAAAAAATTAAATTTTGTGCAGGTCAGTGGATTTTGACCGATGAAAAAGAAACAAAAGTAGAGCCACAATTAAAAGCTTTTTTCATTGAAAATAATTCCTAATCAGTGGTGTAAAATACCTGGGTATTAATTTTTAATGGTAAATACTTACCTGGGTATTTATTTTTAATGGTAAATACTTACCTGGGATTTATTTTTCAATTCACTTTATTCATATAAAATAGATATAATGGTTTGAAAATAGATACTCAGACAAATAATATAATTTAATTTTAAATAATCAAAGAATTCAATCAATCAAAATTAAACTAATTAAGTTTTATAAAAACTAAAATACTTAATCAGAAAAATCAAATGCATTACTACATCATGCTTCTAACATAAAATACATGATTTATGAAATGAAAGAAATGTGCACCATTATCTCTAGATAACTGCATATAACTGAAGTATTTATTGCAGTAGGTTTTAAAAAAAGTATTTAAATGAAATTCTAGGTTAGAAAATCTTGTGTAAAAACTACTGATTTTTACTAATAATACTTACTAATATTACACTTAATATCATTAATAAAATTTAAATATTAATACTCCGATTTCGGAAATCAGTTTGATGAAAAATGTATTTATGTAATGGATTAAATACTAACTTAAAATTTGTTTATTATTACTGTTGGATGCAAGCGTTGGCGGACGATAGCAGTTTATGCAGATTCAGCATTGCTGATTGGCGCTGTCGTTTCGCTCGCTTGCATTTAACTCTCTTCCTCTGCGAAACTTTGTTCAGTTCTAGTGTATGTGTAGTTGTCTGCGTGAGCGCCTCTGTGGTGCATCTTATTCATCTCATTCATGTTTTTAATAAAGAAAAGTTTATGAACTGGACTTCCATTTACTTTCCACGCCTTCAATTACTGTCATAAAATTGATAAAAAAAATAATTCATTTACATGTATAAAGCAATGTGAGTTTATTCTTTACAGAAATCTACAGTGGTTTGCTCAATCTTGATGAAATTTGGTATAAATGCTCTTCAAAACGAAATAAAAATTACTTTCTATAGCTTAAAATGTAAAATATATTTTTAATTTTTCCTTTAATTGGAAATTAATTGCTTTTGCAGAATTTTTCGTCAAAAACTTTCGAGAGACTGCAGAATAATATTGCTTGCTACCTGAAATTGATTGCTACAGGAAACTCAGCTGATTACTTAGTAACCGAGGATGGAATTCAGACTTCCTTAAAATGTCTGCAATTCTATCCTCTTTCAAAGGATATTACTATTTTGTATTATTTGCTACCTACTCTAGGGCACGGACTCTAGAGATAAAAAAAAAAATCCCCGGTTTTGAGAGGGTGGACGTAATACAATCTATTGATGGATTGCCCCGTACACTCTAGCCGATTTCTGTCGTTCAGCAATAAAATATAACAATAGCAACCCACGTGCCCCCTCTGTGGCTCCACAGGGGGCATATGGGAATGCCTTGGAAAAACATTTAAGCTCGTAGCTGCATTGTACATTTCCGACTGCCTTTATGACCTCGGGAGTGCTACTGAAACTGATTCCTTTGAGCGATCAAGTAACACTATCTTTCTTCCCTCCTGGGACAGGGAACTTTTAGTCTGTCATCAAGAAACCCCCACGACTTAACATCTGTACCAATTTTCAAAACTATATAACTTTTTCTTTTTTTATCTCTGTTTTGGAACTATTATATAATTTGACAGTATTATTATAGACAATAGGAATGACGTTTGTTTATAGAAAATTACGTCTGAAATATTTAACAAATTTCATTGCTGATTTTTTTCTGATTAAAATAACAACACATTTAATTGCTGGCCCTTTTCAAGAGAGTAGGTTTCAGTATCGTGCATAAAAAAAAATCAAAAGTAATATTTAAAATTATTTTTAAACAAAATGGTAAAAAATTACGAGAATTTTTTATTAAATCTAAATCTTCTTTCGTTATAGGATAGGTAATTTATAAATTATGAAACTAAATAGATTTTTAAAAATTATATGGAACGTAAAACGGAACGCTGAAGTGGCCATGATTGCTATCCGAAGCTTAACTTGCGATGGAATACACATTTGTGGTTAATTTATCAATTATGAAAAACCATTTTGAGCTTTAAAGGACAAAGACAGTCGTCTGAATGAAAAATAATTATTTTCAAAATATCATAATGAATGTAATGTTATCGTTTTCTTTATTTAAAAATGCTTCAGAATATTAATGACAGCAAACACTCTAATTCAGTTTCTTAGAGCTGTATAGTTTTCCTTCATATAATTTTATAGATAACAAAGCAATGCAGAAAATCTCGAAATAGTATTTGATTCTACAAATAAATGTTTTCAAAATAATGTAATATCGTAATTGAAATTAATATAATATGTATTTGTAAAATAAAAATGTCATCCAATTTTCCATGTAGTGGAATTGAGTAAAATTTTCTTCTGCTTTTCACCTTATTATCAGTATTTAGAAAAAAGTAAGAGTATTTATTAATATAATTGAAGCTCGAGAATCCAAACCCCGGGAATCCGAACATCTGTTTTCATTTTCTAAAAAAAAAACTTTAACTGAAAAATGAAGGAAAATTACGAATACGAAACAAAGCTAATGTGTATTCCAAACTGAAAAAGAGATTTCAAATTGGTCTTTAAAAATGAATGGGGTACCTTAATTAATAGAAAAAAATAAGCTAACAATCACAGACCACGAATAAAAAAAAGGAAAGACATTTTTGTTTCTTTTACTCTTTTAATGAAAAAGCATTAACAAAGAATTGAAATAGACTACATAGATAAATTTATTTAAGAAAAACATAGAAAAATATATATAATTTACATGATCCAGTTAATGCTGGTTATATGATAAAAACTGAAATAAACTGCAATAATGAAGGCCAGTTTCCCCCAATAAGTACAAATTAATCTAACTGTAGCCGAATATAAGCTAATATTTACCATGAAACAAAAAATGAGAAAGACATTTTTGTTTCCCTCTCTCTTTTCAAGGAAAGGCATTAACAAGAATTCAAAATAGACTGCAATGTAAAATTTATAAAAGAATGACATGGAAAAAATATATATAGTTTACATGATCCAGTTATTGTTGGTTACATGATACAAAATATATTATTATACAAAATATTATATTTCATAAAATTGAAGTAATAATACCGCTCAAATCTAGGTGCAGGTCCAAATTCAGCTTCTTCCCCTTTAATTTTGCAATTTCATATTGTCAATAGATGGGGTTTGTACGATAGCTTGGTAAATGAAAGGTTTTAAGTTCGAAGACAGGGTTTCTCTTCTTGTAATCAGGGAAATTTCCGTATCGAAATAGTTCAGGAATTTTTTCACCATTGTAATCAAATATAAAATATCTCTATTAATATTAAAATATAATCTGTGTGAGTTGGCTCTCTACAAGGCAGACCGTTCAACCTAGAGGCATGGAATTTAGCACAAACGTACTTTGAAGGGTGGGAATGTGCAATTAAAAATTAATCGACATTTTGGCCTTTCATCTTATAAACTTAGAAATTATTACACCACAAAAATCACTTTTAAAATCATCTAAAAGTGCGAAAAATTACCTTTTCCATCATGCTAATTAAGGGATTGTACAATTTTTAGCTAATAGTAATGAATTTTTAAAATTATTTTTGGCATAATTTGCAACAATACTTTTCAGTGTTGCAATACAATTCAAACCGTTTTTACTTTCTCGTATACGAAGTATACAAAGAGAAAGTACTGTAATTGTCAAAAAATTCAAACTCGAGATTTTGACGAATCTCCACGTTTTAGACCTCCCTGAGTCCGAAAAACACAATTTTAGAATCATGTCTCTCTGTCTGTGAACACGATAACTCGAAAACTATTAGAACTACAGGGATGAAATTTGGTATGTGGTCTTTAAACAAAATTTGTAGGTTTCTATCAAATTTTGGACAAAATCCGTCAAAGGGAAGTCTGTATGTCCGCGGTCATGTGAACACTGTAACTCAAAAACTTGAATAGCTAGATGGATAAAATTTGGTACACAGTTTTCTTGTCATAAATGTAGATCCGTATAAAATTTTGGGCCAAATCCGTCAAAAAGAGGCTTTCAAATTGCATATTCAATTTCTTTTAATCCGATTCTCATGCGCATGCTTAATGGTAGCAATCTGTTGTTCTAAATTTTATTTACAGCAATAAATAATGTTTACAAACATGAATTGTAACAATTTTCTTATTGTTGTAAATAAAATTCAAACTGATCTCATTATTTCAGCAAATCTTTTATGCACGCGCTTTTGCAATTGTTACGGTTGTGGTAGTATAAATTGTTTTCTTGGGAATTCAATTCCAAAGCAGAATTTTCGCTTTAGTATTCATTGCATCGCCTATTTTATCGCACCTGCTTCCAAGTAATATTTTTTTTGAAACGTGGCAACAGATATTTGATTTCAGATTTGTTTGTTTGTTTCACTTTCTCGTATACAAAGAGGAAGTATTGTAATCGTCAAAAAAATTCGAACTCGAGATTTTGACGAATCTCCGCTTAGAAAGTATACGAGAAAGTTTAGGGGAGATCACTCCCGCTGGTTATTATTTAAACAAATATTTATTTGCCTGTTTCTCTTCTATTGTCGAAAGCTAAGGAATTTACCTTCTTTTTTATTTCATAAATTTTATTCTGATATCTGCAAGTTTTTTAAAGATAATTAGCATATTAGGAAAAACCTAAAGTATGTTGAAAAATGTTTCAGCTACTCTTATCAGTATGCTTTATTCCAGTTACATGTTGCTAGGTTAAAATGTGCCGAGCCATTTTATTATTGTAATAAGATGCGTATTTTACAGAAGGAATAAGAAAGTTAAGTTGGCCCCGACAGGATGCAATTAGATGTTACATTACACGGGCAGCTATTTGTCTCCAGGGCCGGCCTTAATAGATGCGGGGCAAAAATGAAAACAGTTTTGGATAACCCGATATTATTTAAGTTTTAATCAATAATACATAACAAATAAACAAGACGAATTTTTAATTAATCATTTATTTTAGTTTAATAATTAATATAAGCATTAATATTTATCGCATATTGGTTATATATGTTAGAAAAATAAGAAGGAAAATCTATTTCTGAGTGAGTTTCACTTTTATTTATTTAGATTTATACTTTAAGTAAAAAAAATTGACTTTAATTATCAGGAAATCATTGCCAACAATTTTGATAACGTAGATATTGAATTACTTATTGAGGTATTTTATTAATTAAAAACAATGTTTACATATGCAGAAAAAGTTATTTTATCTTTAGTTCTGTCATTCCTATTGAATTCCGAATAAATATTTCGCTTATCTTATAGTTACAGCTAACATTTCAATAGGAGGTGTAGACAGTCTCATCCAGATATTCTGTGACTGAATCTTGAGAATAATTTTTGCCGCGAGTTCGCCAAATGATTGGGCACTCATTCGGAAATAATTGAAAAACTTATCAGGGTTTTGTCGTAAATCCCCAAAAGACGTATAAATCCTACTCCTATTAAGCCTAGAATCAACAAATATATGTACCCAATATCGTCTATTTTGTTTTAAAATATATTTCTTGGACACTAGGTACGCAAATGCAAAACGGTTTCTTTCGTAAAACGCCGCCGTTCCCCGGAGGACACGTGAGTACTGAATCGGTGCGACAAGGCCGTGGAAAAATCTAGGAAGGGCGCTTTTCAAATGTTGATTTATTGCTCGCTGCACTGTTCACTCCACTGTTCTCAATGTATCTCATGCCGGGTATTCCAAGAAAAGTTGGGGTGACCCCGAAACCCCCGAGCGAAGCAGATCCTTTGCCATCGCCGACGAGAATTTTATTACAGTAGGCAACGCTTTTCTGCCCTTCAACTTCTGTGGTTTCAACAACGGAGACACCAAAACACACCCCTTTGCAGAATCTGAGCCCCCATGTTCGTTAATGCGGGAAGGAATGTACTTCTTGGTGTATGTTGCTCTCTCAGCTGTTAATACAACGAGTAAACTGTGAATCATGCAACAAAAGAAACGGCGTGTTTCGCCATACTCTTTAATAAATTTATGGAAGGGATCATGAGTAGTCGATCATAACGACACATAGAACTGAATAATTATAAAATATAGAATAATAATAGAATGCATGCTTAGTACATGCATTCTATTATTATACATTCAATTGGACTCTCAAAGAGCTATTCACACTATGCGGTTTCAAAGCTTCTTGTTGAGGAATTTTGGATAGATATGACTTACATAGCAATTATATCTTACTTTGCTTCTTTAAGAGAATGGTTAGTATGAAATCATTTAAAATTTAATCTACATTAACTTTTTCCCATATTACTTTGTTTATGGAAGTCATTCTTATAAATCACAGCTTAAATCTTTTTTTTTTCCAAAAAAAAAAGCTATCCATTCAGTTCCGTACCTTCCATTTTAATTAATTTCGTTGGATAGATTTAATTGAAAATAGCTAATGCTAAAAATTTTAAACGTGCAAATTAAATGAAGTTTAAATGAATTATTATTAATTATTTAATTATTTAAATTCATAATTAGAGGGCGAACCAGCAACTCACCGAAAGCAATGCGCTAGTTATAAATTAATATATGAAAATAGCTCAAGTACAGAAATAGATGCGTAATATATGTTCACATATGTCGGGTAGGCCCTCTGAAACTCATGAAAGGATACATGCTGAAATAAGTGAACAATTGTTAAACACGAACTTTTAAATACGTATTAATACAGGTTTTAATTCGATCAATTATACTCTCATAAAAAAATTCATGCAAACTTTATTTCTAGAAATTTCCTATCGTTTTGAAAAATGAATATAAATAAATAACGTAATTAACTGAAATGTGTGACCTTTCGCTCTGAAGAGTAACTAAAAATTAATAAAAAAAATAAGTTACTTAGATTTTTAACTTCATCAAAAACCTGTTTTACAAAGCTTCAAAACTTCATAAAAATTGGAAATATTTTTCAACATCTCAAAGCAATTATAATCGTCACAACATAACTGATAGGTCTTTATACTACCATGTAAATTTATGAATGTTTTCAATTTATAAATACATAAATAACAAATTGTGACGTTTTGACCCTTATTTGGAAAAATACATCTGCCCTTAAATAAAAGATTTGTAATTGTCTAAAATTTTCAAAAATATAAAGAACTAAAACACAATTATTATGTGCTTTTATTAGCATGTAAATGCTTATAATATCATAATTAAAATTAATTTCATGTATATTTGTAAATTTTAAAAAATGGAAAGGAATTGGGGAAAATTTTCTACTACCTTTCACCTTATTATCAGTATTTGTAAAGAAGTAAGGGTATTTATTAACGTAGTATAACCCCGAGAATCCAAAATTTCTGATTATACGAACATATATATATATATATATATATATATATATATATATATATATATATTAATTTTCTGAAAAATTTACAGAAAAATGAAGGAAAAATAACATTTACGAATCCGAAACAAAACTAAAAAAAAACTCGATTTGTTCTTCAAGAGGGAATGAGAATCTTAGTGAGTAGAAAAAAACTCGGATATTTTCTTTCTACCCTCAACTTGTTTACCTCTGTACCGTAAGAATTGCCGCCTGCTCTTTCCGCAAACCTTCACAGAGCACAAAGAGTCAAAATCTACTGCATCAAGAGTATTTTACTGAATTTCTTGATAATCTGAATTTCCCGAAATCCGAACAAAGGTCATCCCCCAATTAGTTTGGATTCCCGGAGTTCTACTGTATAGCTTTATAAATATACGTACTGTAATAAAATGCTGCTTAATTGAGAAAAATCATACATTTATTTTTTTGTGTTTAGTTTATGAATTTAAAAAAAAAAAAGAATACCGAAAAGATTTATTGTATATTTAGGAAATGTAAAAATGGAGAAAATTAACCAGGTAAATATAATTTTGCCATAAATTTGAATACCAATACATGTTCATGAATTTGCTACAGCTCCTAAGTGCATATCAGACAAATGCTCTTATTAAATTATAATACAAATGCTCTTATTTGATTTCATTCTACGATAAAATTTGACACTGTATATGGTTATTTTAATTTAATGTACACCTTAGCTCCAATGAGTGATTTTTTTTTAAACTGTCACATATTCACAACTATATCACTATAAATACCATTTTCTATTTAAAGTCATTTGTATCCAGTAAAATTATTTTTATCTTTTAAAAAAGAATAAGCTTAGGTAAAAGCGATTACACTTTTATATTTCAAGTAATTAATTCATGCGTTGATAAAGAAATTAGCGCCGAATGAATATTATTTTTAAAAAAAAAGACAAAATAAAATTAAAACAGTTTAAAATCGGTTAAGAAAATAAGAGATTTATAAGAGCATTCTGAATAAATCTTCTTGTGCGAAAACCTATGAAAATGGTCCTTTAAAACGCAAACGAGCCTCCATCCCATGACCTGCGTCAGTAAAGCCTCCCGCGTCGGCTATCTCAGAGATGTGCACCACCTCCCGTGAAGGACATCGTAGCGCTATAGAAAGGAGGAATTTAGGCGGACATTCGATTTCCTGTGGCCGTCCTTTGCGCGTGCTTTGGCACCGCCGGGACCTCCTTTGGATACCACAGCCTCCCGCGAAGTACGTACATGGGGAGGTCCTTGGGAGTAGGGTGTGCTGTGTGGGGTCAGGAAAAATAATACAAATGTTTTCCTCTGTCCAACAATGGATTAGAAAAATGACGAGAGGCTGTCTTTTTCAAACAGCCGCTGATGTTAAAAGCGTAGGACTACTTTACTCGCGTGACTCTTCTCCGATTTCCAATTTTTTT
>BGPR01051116.1:0-10897 GCA_013235015.1 Araneus ventricosus
TTTCTCAGATTCGTAGATGACCTTATTGTTTTAATCAGCGGATCATTTAATAATATTACGTGGCAAAAATATTTCATCCTTCAGCCTTGCTTCTAAAAAAACAAACAAACTGCAATCAGTTTGATGCGGATTTCTTGGATCTGGATATTAAATTGATATTACTTTGTGATGATATTATCAAAGAATGGGATTTATTTTAGTCAACTGATTACATTGTTTAATAAGATTTATGGTTGTCTTCTCATTTTCAGACAGAATTTTCAGAATTAGGCCCAGATTAATTGTGTTAGAGCGATCAACTTTTAAATATCGGTATCCTTGAGGCTATAGTGACGATATCTCAAGCAGTGCCCAGATAGCCGACAGTTCTTTCCCTTTCTTCTCTTCCTCTGCCTGGCAACGGTGATAACTGGTTTGGCGTTCTTTTCCTCGTGGTCGCGGTGGTATTAATGTGTCATGGTAAGTATATTTCGTTTATTTTATTATTTTTTAGTGCCATGGCTGCTTTTTTTTTATTCTAGGTATTTTGTGGTCGATTTAGAGTTTGTATCGGATTTTATTTTAGTCTTTCTTAAATGAGTTTATGATTAAGAAATTATTTTCGTTTGTTTTGTGTTTTTAGAGGGATGAGTATTTTAGCGGATATCGTCAGTAGAGTACAATTATTGAAAATATGAGCGAGCTTCTCTTCCTGACGAGCGGCTCGCTATGATATTTTTCAATTTTTTGGTTTTTTTCTGGTTTTTGTATATTTAGCCATTTTGTCCTTTTTTTATTTTGAGTTTTATTTTGTGTTTATGTTGGTTTTGATATATATATATATCAAAAAACAAACTTAGAAACACAAAGACAAAAAACAATCAAAAGACACAATGGCAAAAATACATTAAAAAAAACTAAAATAAAATTGAAAAATATCATAGCGAGCCGCTCGTCAAAGGGAAGTCATATGATATTAATTTGGTGTTTTTTCTTGCTAATGACAAACGAACTAAGTTAAAAAAAATGGCTCCATCCCGTCTTAAAAGCACCAAATGGAAGAATTTTGAATAAAGATAAATACATTTAAGAAGATTTAAAAGAATCGAAAAAAGCAAAAAACTGGAATACAAAAGACCAGAATAAAAAATAAATAAAAAACAGCAGTATACACAAAAAAAAATAATAAAATAAAAAGAGAAATACATGGCCAGGAAAACTAGCGAGTCCGTGAGGACCACGTGAGAATTGACGCCAAAACAGGAGGAAGAGGAAGAGAAGGAGAAAAAGGTTTGTCAGTAGTCTGCATCAATCACTGCTTGAGATATCGTCGCACAAAGTTTTCGGAATACCCATATTTAAAAGTTGATCATACAAAAAAGTTTGAATTGTCTAGATTTTGTACTGTCTGAACAAATAGATCTAATGTGAGAAAATTCGGAGAGTATAGTGTTTCTACAAATCCTAATAGAAATATTAGAAGACCAAAATGAAAGTCGATTATCAAAAAATTAAAATCCATTCTTTGTCAAAGACGATACAAAAAGTATACATATATATATATATATATCTTGAAGAATATACAATTATATGCCCAAAAGTATCCGGACACTTGCAGATTTTCACACATTTTTTAGAATTTCTCCGTAATGGTTTAACCGACGTCTTTAAACTTCGGACATGTAAAGAAATGAAATAATAACTCACATTTTACATTGAAGATCTGGTCCTTTGAGGGGTACTTAGGGGACTGTCTACAAACTGATGAACACAAAACGTTTTTACCCACTCACATAATACTGGATAACAAGATGAAACTTTCAGAAATGGTGTAATGTTTTAATGTGCATAATATTTACAGGAATTTTTGTAAACTCAGCGCAAATATTTCAAGGATATGTGTTGTTTTAAAAAAGACTCAAATTTTCCCACCTGTTTTGCTTATAACATGCAGAGTATTCGGTTATATTATACGACACTTACGGAAAAATGGCAATATGTTAGAGAAGTGACGAAAAACTTTGAAAAGAATTGTTGAATATTACAGGAATTTCAGAGCATTTTAGTAAATAGTGTTTTAATAGTGCATGCAAAGTGAAATATATGTAATTTTTTCTTTCTCACAACTTTAAAGCCAGATATATAGGGCAATCCTATATAAAAAAAAATTCAGTTCAATATCATTAGTATCTAGAAAGATATCGGCATTACAACGAGCAGAATTAGCTCCTGTCGAAGAGAAGGTAAAAGATGAGGCTGTACACAAATTGATATTTTAAATTTTATATCTTTAAATAGTTATATTGAATTATATGAAGCGGTTGAATTTGCTGCATGCCTATGAACATTTATCAATTACGCATAACTTAAATTCCAGCTAATTGAAAGGTATAAATAACAAAAAATTTTATTACTTTAATTATATTATTTACATGATTATTAACAAGTTACATATTACACCTTTTACGGCCAAACGATACTTTTAAATATATTTTATTTTATGGCGAAACCGATTTTATCTAATAATTTCTCTTTCTTCTTAAAATATTTTAATAATTCTACATATATATTTTTTCATTCATTACGAATATTAGATGTGTTCATAAGTATTCAGCAAATTCTAAATCACTATACAATCAATATAACTTATTTAAATATATAGTTTAAAAAATATCAATTTGTGTATAACCCTCATCTTTTTTTAGCCTCCCTTCATTGCGGTTTTTTCAAAATCTCCCGTTTGTTGTAATGCCATATCTTCTGAATACTCAATGATATTGAACTGAATTGTTTTATATAAGCTGCCCTATATATCTGGTATTTTAAAGTTGTGAAAGAAAAATTACACTTATGTTTCTAAGTGCATAAGTGCAGTGAAAACCACTATTTACTTCAAAAAAATGCTCATAATTCCTGTAATATTCAACATTTCCTCTTTCCAAAGTTCTCACACAAATGCTTCTCTAACATATTTGTCATTTTTCTTGTAAGCTCTGTATAATATAACGGAATACTCTGCATGTTATAAGCAAAAAAACAGGAAAAATTTGAGAAGTTTTAAGAAAACCTTTATATCTTCCTAAATATTTGCGCTGAGTTTACAAAAAATTCCTGTACATAATATGCACATTAAACATTATAATTTCTGAAAGTTTCATCTTGTTATCAGTATTCTCGTGAAGGGGCCAAAAACATTTTAGTCTTCATCAGTTTGTAGATTCTATCCCCAATTGCTCTCAGACCGAATCTTCGTCGTGAAATGTGAGTTATTGTCTATTCTTTACATGCCCGAAGTTTAAAGGCCACACAAAACCATTCCGAGAAATTCTAAAATGTGAAAATCTGCAAGTGTCCGGATAATTTCTTGGGCATATAGTGTATATATATATATTTTTCGTACATATATATATATATATATATATATATGTACGAAGAAACATTCTAAATAAGCAGGTTGTAGTCGATTTAGTTTCTGTTTCTTCCACATGAAGACGAAAATGCAGGTTTATTTCCCGGCAGAATAGGGACATTTCAATATTGGAAGGATAATTAATTTTGACCGAAGCCGTGAGCGTTGTTCAGAAAAGTGTGATCGAAGGCAGCACATCTTTCAAAGCGTGTTACATGGTTAGAGAAGAGAAAGTTGATTGGCGTCAAGCCTTTTTATACTCCCGAGGAAAGGAAGAATCCCCCAAACCTCAAGAGCGGTTGAAACCGGATCTCAGCGAATAACAGTGACAAATATTCGTATACTAGAGTATAATATTCGCATACTTTCACATTTTTAAAATTTCTGCGGAAAGGCTGAACTAACTGCCTGTAAACTTATCGTTTAATGACAGACTCTCTTAACTGGCTATTTACAGTGCAAATATCTGGTCACGAAGCTGGGGTATTTAGGAGGACAGGCCCGAAATTTTATGGAAGACAAATCTGGGTTCCTACTAAATGTTCCAAGAGGGAAGCTGATAATAATTTGAAAATTTCAAGAATGGTTTTGCTTAATATGTACATTGCTTACATGCATTTTCGTAAAAATCGCAATTATATTCTCGAAGATATAAAGGATTCTTTAAAAAATTCCAAACTTTCGAAAGTGTTTTAGCTTATAACATGCAGAATTTTCCACCAAATTATGCGAAACTTTCAGAAAAAGTGTTAGAGAAGCATTGCGTATAAATTTGGAATTAATAACATTAGAGAAGATATCAGTATTTGTGCACGAGTATATGAGTATTCAGGACATGAGAAAGAAGTAGAAACATCCCTACAAAGCACACATGAAAACAATTTTGCACCTGTTAAAGCATTAGAAATCGTGTACTTCATTAAAACGCCGAGGTAAAAACTATTTCAATTCTTTTTAATTTAATGTTTCGTTATTTGTCCCGTACCGGTTGTAGTGTTCTAATGTAATTTGTTGAAAAATTGGTTCCGCATATATCATTTGAAAAGACGACTTAAAAACATTATAAAATTTCGCAAAGAAGATCGTTTTTATGTTTAACATGAAAGGAAATTCTATTTCTTTTGCACTTTAAAATACTTTAGAAGTGGTTTACGCGTAAAATGCGTTTAAAATGTTTGAAAATTGTACAAAATAAATATTTAGCGTAAACTAACTTATTAAAAAAAATTAAAATTTCGAGGAAAAAACTTTTCCCTGTAGTAAACTGTGAATCTTCTCACAAATTTCAACTATTTAGGAGGTTACGCTTAAAGGTTTCTCCTTGGAATTTGATGCGGTGGTAATAAACTAACATAGTTATCATCATCACTTACTCACTTGCATCCATTTGTCTGGCTGCAACTCCTGTGGCACCGCAAACAGGACTGCATGTACTAACTGGCTTGCGCTCATAGTAACGATAACAACTTTAATAACTTAACAAGATAAAAAGTAAAGTAAATGATATTTAAATTAAGATCTTGACAACAGAAACATAATTGGATAAGAGTGCTAGAAGAGAAGAGCGACGACAGATATGTCCGAGCCTTTATAGGACTTCTATAGGACTATAGGACTAGGATCATCACTATCTACTGCATCCATTTATTCAAGGTAACTTGTACACCGCAAACAGGACTGCATGTACTAACTGGCTTACGCTCATAGTAACGATAACAACTTTAATAACTTAACAAGATAAGTAAAGTAAATGATATTTAAATTAAGATCTTGACAACAGAAACATAATTGATAAGAGTGCTAGAAGAGAAGAGCGACGACAGATATGTCCGAGCCTTTATAGGACTTCTATAGGACTATAGGACTAGGATCATCACTATCTACCGCATCCATTTGTCTGCTGCGGAATCTCTTGTACACCGCAAACAGGGACTGCATGTACCACCGGTTTGCGCTTCATAGTAACGATAACAACTTTAATAACTTAAGATAAAAAGTAAAGTAAATGATATTTAAATTAAGTTCTTGACAACAGAAACATACTGATAAGAGTGCTAGGAAGAGAAGAGCGACGAAAGCAGATATGTCCGGAGCCTTTTATAGACTCAATTCTTCTACGTACAAAAAAGTAAGACGGTTGACTGCGTATGCAGGATTACGTTGTTGCCACAACTACATCATCTAGATTATAAACGACTGTGAATTAGGATGATAGAAATAATTTTTTTAATCAGCGATTTTTGTTCTTCATTGATTGGACTTATAATAAAGGTAAGGTTTTCATCTAACCTTTCAATAGCCATAATCGTTAAAGGCTCGGGGTATGAGATGGTGTTCTAGACGAAACCATCTTGAAATAAAAAGTTTTCTTCTGAACTCACTTTTTACAATTTTTGAAAAACATTTAATTACTTGAAATTTTTGTATGCTTTATTAGTTTAAATTAATTACATTTAATTTTTTTCAAATTACTTGAAAAACTATTTTTGAAAAAAAATGCATCCTAACGAACGCAGATACTTGAAATTAAATATTTCCTTTTAGGAGTACTCCTACTGTGGATTGGAGAATTTGAAGCAGACCTGCTTCCTCAATTCAACATTGCAATCGTTGAGATATACTACTAGTTTTTTTAATTACTTCGTTAATGAGGAATACATGAAATTTAATTGGTAAGTAACCACTATCTCGAAATATTTTAAAATATATAAAACTCAGAATAAAAATGAATAGTTACTTAATAATGCCCATTAAAGCGCGTTTTCACCGAAGAAATCGATAGATACAATTTTTAGATAATATAGGAACCTTAAACAAGTGAGCGTGGCGTTTATATAAAAATTACTGTTTTTCCACAAATTTAACAGAAAAAAATGAAATAAGATTTTATGCACATTATAAACTAAATAATATCAAATATACACTAGAACATAGTTTTAAATAACCCGCCAACTCGTAGGATTCGCGATAAGGGGTTCAGTGCACGTGGCATCGGCAGTTCTGGTTGTTGCGACCATGTCTTTTCATTGCGTCTATTCAGTATTGCGTTTTCTTCGAAATGAAGCGGATTTATTCAATGAATGATTCATTTTTTCTGTTAAATTTGTGGAAAAACAGTAATTTTTATATAAATGGCTACATTCACAGCCTCTGGGGCACCACTTAGAGTTACAGGAATGACCCGATTTTTTTCTGGCATTAGTTTTAGGCCAGTTAGAAAAAGCTGAGGGGGTGAGACATGAAAAAAAACAAAGTTGGAAAAATAAGGGCCACCCTAATGTACATGTATAAGGCCCACAATTCCCATGTTTTAAGTTTAACAATATCTACTATATTAAAATATATATTCCCGTCTAGAAAATTCTAATTGGAGATTAACTGTCTCCGAGGATGATTTTTATCCATACTTGGCTGACATAATAAGGGTTTTTCTTATTCTAGTGCTTTGTGTAAAGGCTTTGTAGAATTTGAGACTTCAAATTTTAAATTCGTACTTCTTTAAGCAGCCATGGGCCTGTTCACTTTCTTGTGCTCATAGTCCAGTCAATAAAGACCCAAAAACACTGAACTTCGGAAATAATCAGCGTAAAGCTGAATTTTACCAAATTGAACCTTTACCAATTTACCTACCAAGGTGCCCAAAAATACCTCTTGAAATTCCCTCCAGTGCTCCAGAAAGGTCAAAAATATCAATATCAGCGGAACGGCTATTATCTTTGTTATTAATTAACGGATAACGTTCAATTTTTACTATTTTGTTTATTATTAAATGGGCTACAAAAGTGGTTGAGTTCATACTCACGCTAAGTCTGACAGATTTTTCATAAATTTAGGAAAATATGTGAAAAATGTAGATTCTTTATTTTGATACTTTTGACTTTGCCCCTATTTTTTGTATGTCATAAGACGCAAAGTAGATGAATGGGATTATGTTTATTAAATCTTCATCTGAGTTCACCTAGGAGTAAACATTATAAACGCAGTAAAACTGACTCGTCATCCGTTGCCCAATGATTTTTATTCTTCTTCAAGCATCTGAATTAATGCATTTCTGCCATTTTAAAATCCTGAATCATGAAAATGCTTTTTAATTTTCGTATATTCATTGATTTAATGCTTGTATTTCTGTAGCTGGATTGATTGCATATTTGCTCATGAGGTAATTTCTGTCCCACTGCCTATCTGCTATAAAAATATTTGGCTTTTCTAAGAAAAAGGCAGACATTTTACTGCTTCTGTGCTGCAGAAAATGCAGACAGGCTTGGATGACCAATCAAATGAATATCTCTGTTTGTTTTATTACTTACCATCAAGCCGCATTTTTCAATACTGAACCGCATATGCTTGAATTTCAATTGTAACTCTTATTATTACAGAAACTACACGTTTTAGTGAAAATGTATTCTCCGGCAAAATGTCCGTGATCCGGAGATGTCTCACCGTTCTGGAAGAAAAAGTAAATCTCAATAAAAAAAATTAGATATAAAACAAGATAGAAAAGCAAAATAAAATTAATAAATTGATAACGACGTGATTTGTTGCCACTATTATTGTGTTTGTTGAAAGGAATGCTTGACCTTGTCAAACAGTACTTGCATGGCAGTGGCGAATAGTCCATTAGGCTGCAGAGTGCTATTCGTATATGGATTTTAAATCTGAAATTAATTTTTTCTTTTCTAACTATAAATTCAAGAGCTACCATAGCATTTTAGACAAACTAACCGTTAATTTACATCACAAAACACCAAGCTCAAAGTTATCATCATTCAACTTATCAGTGTATGTATCCCCTTTCCCATGATGCAGACCGACCTTCTCTATGAGACCGACCACCCAGCGAAGTCTCCGAGGGAACGACGCAAAAGAAGTGTAAGTGGGTGATAAACTGTCAACCTTACGCACTCTAAAGGGGTCCAGCGGAGTGCGGTATCTTCGACAGACCACCTCGCGTGTAAGCCGACAAAGGCCTCAATTAAGAGTTTAACCTCATCCAATCAACACCGTGGGAGGAAGGGCCACGACTGCGGTTGGAATGATTTGTCCAGCTTGAGGACGAATCACCAGAATTTAACCACTCCCTGGCCTCTGAAGGTAAGGTGGTTAAAAAGTAGGAAAATAGAGATGAAGAGTTGAAAGGTAAACACACGGAGAGCCATCCTCCGTTGTGTTGATTTGAAGATCTGAAACGGAACTGAGACGAAACGGGCGTTTGAACCCGTGTAGCTGGAGCACCTCGAGCTAGAAATGTCCTTTGGTGGACTGTTGCATATTATCGAGCGTTTACAACCTCGATATTTTCCTCACCACCCTCGTTGGTTTCAATACTCGCCCTGAGTTACCAGACTGCTGAACCTCATAGTTCCCTGAACTTTAGATAGAGTTGCATCTCCGAGTATTCTCACCGTTAGTAACTTCGACAGGGAGTCAAGTTAAGCATTTTCAATTGACTCTCGCGATCTATATACGGAAGTTGGTTTACTCTTGCGTTCCTAATATGTATATTCCAAATGCACATAAATTTCTTAAAATAGAAAATTTATTCAAGATTATCATTAAATTTAAAATGCTGGAATTTTGGGACTTCTTTAAGTCGTTGATCTTTGATCAAACCCAGAACCTAGGCACAGGTCATCCTCATTCCATGCACTTGGCTATAAAATAAATGTACCATCTGACTTGATCTTTAAAAGATTGTTTATTAGCTCACGCTTGGCGCGACTTCTCTTTTTCTGGGGTTCTGATTGCGAATCTAGGTTACAAGTTTTGTTCGTGATTTATAGCCAAACTGAAACACACAGTTTTTTTGCTTATAATTCAAAATTATCAATGTTGTATATAACTATCATTACTATACCAAAATAATCAACATAAAATTTCCTACAACCAGGTCAATACAACTTCTGCAGCATCATTGTTTTTGAGCTGACGGCCTCCCACGACGCAGGAATGGCGCTAGAGTTTGACCCGGGGTCTCCCGACAGGGGATGGCCTGTTGATGGGGGGGACGAGTTAATGAAATTGGTCTCAAATTTTCCTGAATTATTATTTATCCTTATACCCCACAAATTTTTCCCCGAGGGATACAAGATTTTCCCCAATGGGGGCACAGTTTTCCTGACGGGGCCGGTCCCCTCTGGCGCCCTGCATGACAGATGACTTAAATTTTTATCCGTCTATTCTTGATGTCTAAAGAATCAATTGATTTAATTTAATTTTTAATAAGAAGAATTAGATCACGTTAATTCTTCTTCTAATTTCAAAACATGAACTCCATCATTCTGCTCATCTCTGGATACCATCTCTATAAATCACCCAGTTTTCAGAAGAAGTTGCTACTGAAAGAAAAGGCATAAATTTTTAAAATTATTGTCGGATTGCAACAGATTGCGTAGCCAAAACTATCTTCAATATAACTACTTTTATATTATGAGGAGATTATCTTGCTCATAGCTGTTTTCAGTTCTTTGAAAAAGAGCATATCAGCGTAAATTCTGCTGTTCAAATAGGAATTTTACTGCACAAAATAAAAAAATAAAGATTCATAAACTTCGAAACAGGAAATACGCTGGAATACAATTTGATTACTGGTTTTCGTTAGTAAGAGAAAAAAATCTAAAAATTATTCTAAGCAAAACCTGTAACCTCAAGTTTCTGGTCATCGATTGGGGAAATCTATCTGAAGAGCGTGATTTTCATCCATGTAAAAGGCTTTCCTTATTCCAATGCCTTGAGAAAGGCTGTATTGAAAGGAATTTGCAGCTTCAGATTTCTATATATATATATATAGGTAAGTATTTAAGAATACTTCTTTAGAAGCTTTGCGCCTTCTCTTCCTAGTGCTCATGAATGAGCCTAATTATTATAGATCTTTGATCTCACCCAAAAATGAATTTCTGTGCAAAAGCGAGAATGGTACAAAATTCAATTTCGTATAAACTAAATTAAGATGGTTTGCCACTTACCACCCTCCATTTTCGAGATACATCACAAAAAATAAAACTTGGCCCTGGCTCCAAAATCACCAATACGTCAATCTTTTTAGCTAACTTGCAAGCATAGATACAGGTATTCATCTTACGTATTATGCTCGTAACCGAAAGCGCTAGTTATGTAACAAGAATGAAGAGAAACGTTAGAAATGACAGAGTACAATAAGCTGTTTGTTTGAAATCAAGAATCCAAGACTTTTTTCGCCAAGGAAACCATGTCCTTCATCGCCAATACAATGGTAAGAAGTAAATAGGTTCAGAATGTAATCGTATTTTCTATTCTTAGGGTTAAATATCGAGCAATTACTTCAAAAGTAAAAGTAATCATTAATTTATACTTACGCACACGGTACTGTCCGTGTTCCAGTTGTGACCATTCAATCAATCTTTAAGTTGGCTGCCAACCCTTAACCCTTTAAATCTAACATCAAATTCGAATTTTTCGGTTGAGAAAATTCAATTTCTCGGCAATAATGTGCTCTTAAGTCAAATGAAATTTAAACAAAATCTAGCTTTCACA
>BGPR01051117.1:0-10897 GCA_013235015.1 Araneus ventricosus
TCATTGCTTCGGATTTCAGTTTTATTGCTAGTTGAGTAAGCTTTCTTGCTATTTATTACTTAAATGGCATTCAATAGTTTTGTTCTAACCTTTAGTACATCCCTTACATAGTTTCTTACATATTTCTGCAACAAAATAATCAACAGTGTTAATTCCTTGTAGTATTCCTAATTTATATAGTTTTTATTGTATATTTATTTGAATTAGATCTGACAATAGCATTTTGTTGGGTTAAAACAAACAATATTTAATTACATTGTTATTACTTTTTTTAAAGAACATTAAACTGGAAATGTGGATATTGGATTTCATAGATACGATTGATTACTAAACTTCCTCAGGTTTCGCTATTTATACAATAGTGATTTTTAAACTGTCAAGAATATATGGTTAGCAATATTATGCTTGTTGAATTACCCTGAATGAGAGACCAGCTTGTTTAGAATCAAAAGCATTTTTATACATAATAACCATAATTGATATTTTCCTAACATTTATATAATATCAAGAAAGAGTATTCTAAATTTACTTACAAGTATTCATTCATAAAATTACAGTCACTTTCAAGTAACATTAGTTTTACTATAAAGAAAATATCTATATAATGCTGTTGTAAAGTATTAGCAAAGAATATTATTATTCTTTTTTATATATAATGATCGTTTCTGAGTAAAATTATTCAAAACATTTTCATGTATATATATATTTGAGCTTCTTGCTTATAGATACTTATAAAGTGAACTAGCATTTTTAAATATTCTTCTGCAGATATCTCCCTAGATGTTTTAAAATTCTATGTATGCAATTGACAGTTTCATATATTTACTTTCAAAAAAATTCATATAGCGCAGTTGTAAATTGTGCATTCATGCAGATACAATCATTTTCAAAACATAGGTTTCACAACATACAGAAACATAGGCTGAATACTTTTAAAAAAATATAACAAAATAACATTACAATTTTTTTTACATAACAGTTCCTTGTTTATTGGCCGAAATATTTATTACATATTTTTTTATATGTGATGATGAAGATTCTTAATTATATAGTTTCTGAGAAAGAAGATATACAGCATTTCAAAACATCCATCTGAGATAAAAGTATTTATAGATAATTTTTTAAAAATTATTTTCAAAACTATGCAAATATTATGAAATGTTTTGTGCCCATTATTTATGAATGAATAATGTTCTTTATACAAATAGTACAATAAATAATTATATAAGCTATTGGTATTTTAATCAGCATTATCAGGTAAATAAACACATTTTGTACAATTCACTGGTGCAGTTTGGAAAAAATGAAGCAGGAGCAACTTCCAATAGAGCATCTATTGTTTTCCATTTGCAGTGAACATTTAGTAATGCTGGAGGGACTGGCTCTTGGGGACATATGATGTCTACATAATATACCCTCTGAAATCTTCACTTAATGCCTTGAAGGACATAGTGCAATAATAAACTCCCTGTCTTTATTTCCCAGCCTAGTATTTGCTTAAATGATTAAATAGGTTTTGAAAATTTTGATTTGGGGAAGATTGGTATCCCCGATAAGCAAGTTTTAAATTCAAAAGTAAAGAAACTTTAAATTTATAAATACCCAAGAACTGGGTATTTTGCAAAAAAAAAATATTTACAAATGGGAGTTCAAAAATTTAAATTTATAAATACACAAAACTGATTGTTTTTTTTTGCAATTAAGTATCTACAGATGGTGATTAAAAATTAAAATCTAAAACTGGCTATTTTGAGGGAAAATGTATTTATTGAGTATGCTTCAAAATGAAACATAAAATTTATAAATAATCAAAATGTATTTTAAAAGTATTTGAGAATGAGGATTTAAAATGAAACATAAATTTATATATATATATATTACATAGGTATAATATTTTGAAATTAAGTTCTGACCAATTTTTTTAAAAAAATGCTGTCAGGATTCAGAATAAGTATTCCAGAACTTAAATAGGATGGGAGGGATAATTTATCTTTTTTTTTTTTTTTTGATTTGAAGGAATGACAAAATGAATAATAATTTTGAAAACTGTTTATGTTATACAAGGAGACTCGTTAAATTTCTATTCTTAATTTCTCAGTCCCATGCTCACAAGTCAATGATCTTGTTTGATTTAATGAGGTGATTTACTCTCTTCACACATGTATTAATAATATGGAAAATTTTAAGTTGAAGAAAAAAGCACTTGCTTTGATTTTTTTGTGTTTAAGGTTAAAGTGTACTGTGATGTGAGGTACAAATGACAGTAAACAAATTGGAAAAACACATAAAAAAATGTTCAAATATCCTGTTGGGTTAAAAATGGGAAATTAATATAGTTTTAAACAAATTGAAACTATAAGCTATGTTCAGTTTCTTTTCTTTCAAGTTCAAGAACTTGAAAGAAAAAACTTTCCATTTCAAGAACTGAAGGTGATGGTCAGATGAACCCCTTCTGGTAAAATACACAGCACATCTTCAAAATAATATAAAAAAGTTCCAGAATTGAAAAAACTGTATAGCGCATTTACTATAATATAAAACTACTTATTGGGGAACTGACATTTTGGTATCTTTCATCCAGAATTTGTCTGGTTCTTTGACTGATTAATCAAAAAGAATTATTGACAATTGTATCCCTTCAGTTTAGTTTCCATTATCAGCTCTTTATAATTTTAAAACCAAATACACATTCCATTTTTTAAAAATTAGTTTAAGAAGGGTTTTTTTTTAAAGCTAAAATAACTCTTTTTTTCAATAAGCAGCAAATACAAAATTATTCATTGTAATTAAAAAGGGTATTTTCATTTAAATCATGTATTTTATGTTAGAAGCATGATGTAGTAATGCATTTGATTTTTTTGATTAAATATTTTAGTTTTTATAAAACTTAATTAGTTTAATTTTTATTGATTGAATTCTTTGATTATTTAAAATTAAATTATATTATTTGTCTGGGTATCTATTTTCAAACCATTATATCTATTTTATATGAATAAAGTGAATTGAAAAATAAATACCCAGGTATTTTACACCACTAATTATAGACTTTGTTAGGAATTATTTTCAATGAAAAAAGCTTTTAATTGTGGCTCTACTTTTGTTTCTTTTTCATCTGTCAAAATCCACTGACCTGCACAGAATTTAATTTTTTCAAGAGTTAAATCTTAGCAACACTGAAAATCATCTACACAGTCTTCCACTGCGTGGATTTTACATTCCATCATATCTATATACCATTTTATTTTCTAGATTGAACTTTTTAGAATCGCTGAAGTTGAAGCCTCTGAAAAATAAAATGAAAAAAAAAAAAAAAACCCACCGCGCAACGGAAGATTGCGTCCTTGCTCCTCATTGGCTGAATTGTGGTTTTCTCCGCGATAGCTATTCTGTATAAGGCGTTCTGATTGGTCAGAACAATGGAAATTTTATAACTTTAATTTCTTTGTATTAATTAGTTTTCGTCGATCCAATGTAGAACATTGAATTATAAGTTTTTGGATTTCATATTCTTTTCTTTGGTTAATTTCAAAAGTTTCCCCGCAACCTAATAATATTACTTGAACGATAGCGAGGCATGTCCTGCGGCCTAATGGTGTGTATACTAATTTGTAGACAGACAGAGTGCTTAAAAAATAAAAGCATGAAAAACAGAACAGACGCAACAAAATTAATTCTAGCTTAACTTCTTTTTTTAATGTTAACTGGATTCGGCATAAAAAAAAAAGAAAGGAAGTCTTTAAACTCTCGTAAAAAAAATCCACTGAAAATGAAGAAATAAATTAATTCTGGTAATGCTATTAAATCATCACTATCCCCGTGTGGATGAATCAGCATAAATAAAAAAAAAGCTTGAAACCACTAAATGCCAGCTACGTTTTCATGTATGTGTTCGCGCTGAACTTTTCATGTGAAAAAATAAAAATAAATTTTTGAAAAATTAAACAAAACCGTGGTTTGAAAAGTATAAAATAATTTTCTTTTTAAAATCGGTGCCAAAATAGAAACAATATTAAATCTATTTATAAACCTTAATCAACAATAGAACCTTAAAACTACACGTGCCTACCACGTAATCTTTCAATGCAAGCTCATACAGATATTTACGCGTTTAACCTCATCTTATACTTATATCAAAAACAGAACAAATATGAAATTCAAGGCTCTTAATTTTAAAATACTAGTTTATACTAATTAATATAAAATCTGGTAAAAATAACTTATATAAAGAAATACACTAAAAAATTAAAAATAATAAAACTGGAACAACTTTCGTAAATTGCAAAAGAAAAGAAAAGATACGAACAAAGATCTGTAAGTAGTAAGCCATTTTTTTACTGCAAAGTAAGCTTTTTTCATTATGTTAGTTAATTTTTGAATTATATAAAAAAAAACTAAAAATTTATAATAATATTCTAACCAGACCAAATGTGACTGATCTAGGAATTTAAGTGCTGTCATCTACAAACTCGAGATACACGATGAGATAAAGTTATCCCACCTATTCACAACTATAATAATTGATGAGCAAACTAACTTTTTGATTTTAATACATTCATTGAATATAAAGGATTTATTTTGCATCAAAAATTAATTCTGCGAATTATTTTGTTGAACTACAAATGAAAACGAATTTCATTATCAAAAAAAGTCGTGAATTTAAACTAATTTTTAAGATATTCTTATTAATTTTCAATAGTACTGTAATTTTTTAAAAAATATAAGAAACATTCGAATATCCATTGAAAAATTTATGCAATAAAATAAATTTTAAAAAAAGAATCTTAAAGAAGGTGGGATCTTCTATATTTTTACCCTTTGAGGGTAAAAAAATAAATTTCATGTAACCAAACGAAAAAAACTAATTAAATTTAACTATTTGCTTTAAAATATTTTTTTTTGGCTGCTAACCTCACCTTCTAATTCTTTTAAAAACAAAAAATATATCGAATTCTGAATTTACTGTGCTTCATGATATACAATTTTAATAGATATAATATAGATTAATAACTCGCATCATAATGATCTCCACAAACATGACGAATGCTGCTTGCTGATAATTCCGGATTAAGCTTCTGATGTCTGTTCATCGCTTTACACCACTTTTTGTGATAAATAATTTATCGGGTGTCGTTACAATTGTATTACTACATTTAGGAACAATACAATACTTGTATCTTGCCGACATTATTTTATCTGATGCGATAGTCAGAAAATATAGAAAAAAAGAGAATCTCTATAAAAAACGGACGGGAAGGAAGCGTGTGTCTCCCCGTTAGGCAATTGTGTCATAGAAGGTAGCTAAAGAATCTCTGTTTAGCGGCACAGTAGAGAAAAAAGAAAAAACAGAAGGAGTGGAGAGCCCTGTTCTTTCAGGTATGTTTCTATAATATGGTGCGTTTTGTGTTTAGCTTCGTCGTTTAGTGAACATAATCGAGTATACATTTTGGATCACTTTTTGTTGTCCAATTGGATCCAAAATTTGATACAGATCTACAATTTCTGATAATAAAACCATATGTCGAATTCCATCCAGCCAGCTCGTTGCGTTTTTTACCTATCGTGTTCACACTGACATACTGTCTGTCCGCCACCAGAACTGTCGCCGCCAAATTGTCTAGTTTACGGCGGTTGCTATAGAAACAGGTTATCGTAGGAAGAATCCATTTCTAGTAGGTAGAAGCTCATTCAAATGTGGCCCGCCGCAAAACTGGCGCCAAGAATAAACCAACGGGAGTGGTCTCCCCAAAACTTTCTAGTATACTTCACAAAATGTGTCATTTTCCCTCTCCCTAGGGTAGCCATGCGTCCCGTATATAAGGGTCTGTCACCGTATTTCACTACTCATTCCCGTATTATTATGTGTTCCGTTTTCTTCCTAAACTCTGTGTCATTACAATTTTAAAATGACTCGCGCCCAATTATGTGAAAGAAGAAAATTATATAATTAAGAAAGCAAAATCAGCTTTAAAGTGTGACTGGGCTAAAAGGGATTAGCCTCGCAACTTTTTCTTATTATTCTACGGGTTCATTTTATAAGATTGCTGATGATGATTGGTTGCCAAGATTATTGATGTTTTTTATCCGAGTAAAAGAAGCTAAATACGTACCTACTCTATTCGTGATTTATTTATTCAGCATCTAAGCGTGCCGTATCAATGCTCGGCAATTATGGCAATCTTCCTTTCCCCGTGTATAAAAAAATCGAATCTACTGTATCGTCTCGTAACCCAGAATGCAATGTTTATCCACTTGTTTCGCGTCAAGGTCACGGTCGCCAAAACAGAAGTAGCGCTTAAGTAAACCAGTACGCATGCGCATGGAGAAGAGGATTAACAAGTATGCGATTATACAGACCTACAGACAGTCAACCCGTTGACGGATTTGGCCCAAAATTTTATACGGACCTACATTCCTAATGATAAAACTGTGTACCAAATTTTATCCATATACCTATTCAAGTTTGTGAGTTATCATGTTCACATGACCGCGGACATACATGCAGACAGACTTCCCGTTGACGGATTTTGTCCAAAATTTGATAGAAACCTACAAATTATGTTTCAAGACCACATACCAAATTTCATCCCCGTAGCTCTAATAGTTTTCGGGTTATCGTGTTCACAGACACACACACAGACAGACATAATTCCAAAATTGTGTTTTTCGGACTCAGGGAGGTCTAAAACGTGGAGATTCGTCATAATCTCAAGTTCGAATTTTTTGACGATTACTGTGGAAAAGTTTCTATTTCGCACAAGATTATCAGGAGAATTCTTAACTTGTTTAGACTTAAAAAATGTAATAATTGACAATGTACTACTTTATCTACGCTCCAAATGATGACATCTAGGATGTGTTTCAACGTCTTTATTTCCTTGTCGACTTGGAGATCATATTGTATGCATAATAGCAGCAGATAATGGTACATTAATCATTCCTAAATATACCTATTAATATAATGTGCCTCTCTTCGGCATTCAACCGAGTGCACATGAGTTCCTTTACTTCAGCTCTACAAGAATGTGTCCTGAAAAATGTGTGACACCTCACAGTGGGAGCGTCGCTGATAGAACTGACTTTCTCGCTCACAGCAAGCAGCTAACTTGCAAGAAAGGTTAAAGGTTGAAGGAGGGTCCTCCCCCATCCGGCCAGGCCCTCACAGGGTTCAACGGACTGACCTCTCTTACTTTTGTGGGGAAGTTCGTAACAATTACAATACTTTTCTCTTTGTATACTTCGTATACGAGAAAGTAAAAAACTCCGACTTCCGTTGGATTCCTCCTATTCGAAATGGATCTTCCCTAGAATAACCAGTTGCTATAGCGACCGCCGTACAGACTTCTCGAAGACGAATTTTGTCCAAAATTTCACACAGATCTACAATTTAGATGCAAAGACAGCATACCAAATTTTATTTGTCTTGCTCGTTCCGTTTTGGAATGTTTTGTCTGTCCGCTAACATGCTTACAGACAGAGATTTTCTTTTGTATTCTTTAACGTTTAAAGTGTGCAGATAAATCAAAATCTCGAAGCCAAGAATGACTCAAAAAGGGAAAAGATTTAAAAAAAAAAATGCATCCAATATAGAACTCTTCACCTTAAAGTATTCATTAAATTGAAATTTGTGTGCTTATGAAAATTGTGAGTACCTATTGCACTCCTATAAAACTTAAAATTCGAAATTAATATGCATAACAGTAATGACTGAATTATTATACAACGACGAACAGTGGTGTTGTTGCAAAATAAGCAGTGCGGGATGCTCTAACATGGATGACAAAAATTGCATTGTTTTAAGACATTCTCACAATTCTTTCTTTAAATTATTTGAATTATTTTCTTGGACAAATTCACGAAGAAAAGAAAAAAAAAAGCAGTGCCTGAACGCAGAGCCGGCCCGAACAAAAGCGGGGCCCGGTGCAAAGTTGACTTGTGGGGCCTTGAAAAATTTCGCCCAACAAATTAATTTATTGCTTTTTGCTATTTATTACATTTCACAATTTGCTTACGTAAAGACTAAAAAAATACATGAAAAATAATAATTAAATTATTTTTATAAAGTTAATATTTTAATCACACGAAAAAATCGTTAATAAATCAAACAACAAAAATAATTGCTTCATATATAAAATTTGGTATTCAACTTACTAAAATAAGTTTATAATATATTATTTTTGTTTTATTTTGTTATAAGTTTTATAGCAAATACGTTGATAATGTCATTATGATTTAGATTTTTGATTAATGCGGATTCGATAGATAAAATGACTAAGCAAATCAGTTGTTCGCCTCTAATGCTAGATCTCAAGTAATTTTTCATTATTTTTAATTTTGAGGAAGATTTTTCTCCAGATGCGAGCGTTATTGGTAAGGTCAATATAATTTTAGAACAGAAGTAAAATTTGGATACAATTTAAATAAATTATTTTTAAATAAATATTGTAAATATTTGCAATATTGTGAATGGAAAGCAAAACCTGACGCCAAATTTTGATTTCGTTAAATAATTTGATACAATTCATTTTCGTTTTGCGCATTCTGTCAGCGGCGTGGGGGCTTGTGCGCTCGCACTTTTCGAAACTCCCTCGCTCTGGCACTGAATTCAAGCATTCCTGTCTAAATAAAAGATAAAATACTCCCTTTATTTTTTGCAAGCTCATGTTGTAGAAATGTGTCCTGTCTTCCTGATTTTATGAGGATATATTAAAAATTTTTCAGTTTGAAAACTTTCAGCGCTAAAATTAAAATTATAAAATGCGAAAATAGTTCCAATTAGAGTTTCAGAACATGAAAGCTGAAGAAACTTAAAATAACTTTTAACTTTGCAGTCAACTGAAAGAGAAAATACAGCTCTTTCAATTTTTCTGTCGATTTACGATCTCAGCACATGCATTCAGTATTGAAATAAAATTTCATACTGTGTGAATCGGATTTTCTTGTATTTTGGATTATCAAGTGAATTCTTAAAAGATGAACTCATTATTTCTTCATATTTAAAAACAAGTTGAACTCATTATTTCTTCAGTAAAAAAGTTGAACTCAATTATTTCTTCATATTAACAAACAATTATTTCTTCATATACAAAAAAAAAAAATATTCGATTGATCACAAACTTATTTACTATTATACACAACCTACTGACAGTTTCGATTTTAGGATATTTAAATTGAATCAATCTTCAAAATACTTCTTATATTTTAAAACTTATCCAAATAACTTTGATATGCAGTTTCCCAAAACAATAAAAAGTTCCAAATAAGTAACATTTTATAATGAAAAATGCCCAATGTAAAAGAGTAGAAAACACAAATTTTTGTTTGTTAATAAAAGAAATGTTTTATCTGAAATGTATACAATAATAACATATAGCAAAAATATTGAAATACAGAAACAAAGGGGAACTACATTGTTTTATAAATTGATAACCCGTTATAATATTAAAATTTTTTTTTTGGAAATATAAAAGGAAATTTTTTTTAATAAATAACTATAAAAATAGAGACAAAAATTAGCATATTGAAATTTGTCTGCAAGAACAAATGCAGAATATTTTATTTTGCTGTACGGCTGATACTCCGAATGCGAACGAACTGTTCAATTAAAAATTAAGCTTCTGAGAAAACTCCTTGGGTTACCCGTCGTGTTTCACATAATCCAATATTCAGATTCTCTGAGGAAAAGATGTAACAGACTACCTTTTAACAAGTACCTACGATGAATTCATAGATGCTGGAAAACCATACTTTTGACAAGAAAAGCGAGAAACCCCTGTGAGATATTTGCTTCATCATCGCTTAGCAGTCCTGCTGAATACAAGGGAAACAGATGTGTTTAATTTAGAACTAGATAAACAGAAAAAGCATTGGAAAAGACTATCTGCTGGCCATTATGGGAACAGATGTGGATCCGCGCACAAGCATTACGCCCTGTATACCCTGAAAGTAATAGTTTCGGGGACAAGGAATGTATTGAATGTTATCACCTGCAATTTATCTTCAAATGGCGGACATCCACTTTGGGGTGCCCACTCCCGCCGCACCGAAAAGAGAGTGACTATATGATGTCTGGAGCAATCGAACCTGGTTTAGGACTGAACAATGTCATCACTTTTTACCTTTTATTCTGCCCAAGAATCGGAAACGCGTGGACCTCCAGGTAGTAAAGGGAATTGTTGGATTCTTATCCACTAGATCCATCAATTACTTTTTAAACAGATCTTTGAAGGAAATTTTCAAAACCAGAAGAAAAAAAATGCAATATATTTCTTTTTAGAAAAATTATTAATATTTTATGCTTTTTTTACATAAAAGTTGGTTGAAAGAATTTTTAAAAAAGGATTAAAAATGTTAATGAATTTTGCAAAATCCGTCAGCGGCGCTGGGCCTTGTGCTGTCGCACCGTTCGCACCCCCCTCGGGCCGGCTCCACTACACTCCTGACGACAAATGAGCTATGTTTACATCAGAAACTGTACCCTTTCTCCTATCGTTCATTTCTGGAACTTTTTCACTTATAGTCTGACCACGTATTCCGAGACTTCCTGTTTTGGACGATTTTACACCGGAAAGGGGTGTCAGGCAATGAGTCATATGGGGGCATTTCCGGAGTTCTTTGTTAGATCATACTCAGTAAAATGTAAACATCACCCTTCCATTCTTCACTTTCCCCCTATTTTGATGAAAATAACTCCGCCCGGCGCGTTCGCAAAACACATTCTTGTGTGTTCAGCTTCTTTGAATGTACCGATGACACTAAATCATCCTTATTCCGAGCATTGAAGAGAGAGAGAAAACACTGTGGTTCAGAAACACCAAAATTTCGGTGGTGGCGTCAACAGAAATTCTACATATAGGAAAAAAAGAGGTATTGTATAGCAACGATCTGAAACCTTCTTATG
>BGPR01051120.1:0-10896 GCA_013235015.1 Araneus ventricosus
TTTTTAGAGAGATATAAAATTTAACTCTGATTAATTTATTAGAATTTGTAGATTAATTTATTAGTTTTTTAGAACACAGAGAGACTTAAACGTGGAGATTCATTGAAGTCTTCCCGTATTTTTTTATTTTTTTGTAAACTCCGTGTACGATAAAGTAAGAATGTGAATGTAAAGGTAGTATTAATGCAAATACTGCGAAGTGTGAGATTAAGGAGTTATATTCGGTAAATCCTTCATACTTTTTATGACATACGCTTAAAGCATTTTAGGTGGACGAATTTTCCTGTCAAGAAATAAATGTAAAAATGAATTTATAAAGATAACTTCCAAGAAAATTCTTAGCAATACTTTACACGCGCTGCTTCAATTGGACATTCTAAGAACTTGATGGTTTTTAGAATCATAAAATCTGATAATAGGAAAATTCAGTTTCGCTTACCCATTCTCAGAACGAGTTAAATATTGTGATATTATTACAAATCAAATTTTACATTTACATCTTTTATGGTTATTATATTGTGACAAAAGATATGACAAAAATATTTACACGTTTCTTCTTCGTAGAGGTGCACGAACTCGCAACATTTCATATTCATGATATGCAACTATTTTAGTATCTTTTTTTATCCAACCGCAATATTTTACGATTGTCATAAAACGCTAAAAATTCGTAATCTGAAAGACGCAGCTTTTTCATTTAAGTATCTGTTTTGTGTCAAGAATATTCGATATCTGGTTGTTTCTTGACACGCCAATCTTGAAGTAAACAGATAACGATGGCTATTGTCGAAAATAAGTTTCATGAAATCATGTTCATTCAAATCTTTGTGATTCCTTTAAATTTTCGAAGTCTTCTAATTAATGTTTACGAGAGATTTAGAAAACCTGTACTAACCAGCAATTTTGAAGTAATGAAACTAAATTATAGTAAATTGAGAAAAATAATAATATTTTTTAAAACATACTTTTATTAGTATTTTTTCTTGTTTTGTTTTAATCATCCTCTACATTTAGTCTTTAATTTATAATTCATTATTATAAATACTAGAAAATCACTCGTCATAGTAGATTTCCCTTGAAATTTGACGTGTTTAAATAGATATACATGGTGGCCACCCGACCGGGAAACCTGGAAAACCGGGAATAGTCAGGGAATTTCGGGAGGCCGGGAAAAAACAGGGAAAAGTCAGGGAAATTTATTCTAAACCTGGAATATTTTTATTTTGATAATTCTTATTGCAGGCGACAATTCGATGATCTTTTTTTATGAATAGAATGAAACACCATTGGCAACCAATGAAAATCAGTCATTTACTGACAGTCTAAAAACGAATGTCTTTTGTGTTCATGTAAACACCTCGTCAGGTTACGAGGTATTTACATTTAAATTTCCGAGGGACCGAAATTTCGGCTTTTAGTCCAGTCAACGAAGGGTTTGAAAAAAACATTAAATCATATAGTTTTGAAAATTGGCACACATGTTCGTTAGAGGCTTCTGATGAACATACTAAAAGTCCCCGGTCCTGGGGGGTAAACTCACAGCGCCATCTTGTATTTCATCCCCCTTTTTTAGTTTTTCCAGAATATCTCAAAAACTATTGAGTTTTCAAATTACAATTGATTTAACAAATTGAAGAGCGTAAAATTCCCTACAAATACATGCTTATATTTTCTTCCAGCTTTGTTTTGCAGATAATGGGTCTCAAGGGTTGCCGCCATCTTAAATTTCATTCCCCCTTTTTTAGTTTTTCTGAATAACTCGAAAAGTATTAATAATAATTTTCAATCAAATTAAAAAGCGTGAAATTCCTTTCAAATATATACTTTTATTTTTCTGCCAGCTTTAATAGTTTCGCAGAAAATGGGTCTCAAAAGTTGTCGCCATCTTGGATTTCATCCCCCTTTTTTAGTTTCTCTTGAATATCTCGAAATCTATTGAATTTTTAAATAACATGTAGTCAGAAATTAAAGAGCGCAAAATTCCCTACAAACGCATGCTTTTATTTTTGTTTTAGTTTTAATAGTTTCCGAGGTAATGGATTTCAAAATTTGCAACCATCTTGGATTTTATCCCCCCTTTTTAGTTTTTCTTAAATATCACTGAAACTATTAAAGCTAGAAAATAAATAAAAACATGCATTGGTTGGGAATTTTACGATCATTAATTTGTTTATTTAATGTAATTTGAAAATCAAATAGTTTTCGAGATATTAAAAAAAAACTAAAAAAGGGGGGTCAAATCCAAGATAACGGCAAATTTTTAAATCCATTATCTCGGAAACTATTAAAGCTAAAACAAAAATAAAAGCATTTGTTTGTAGGGAATTTTACGCTCTTTAATTTTCTGATTACATGTAATTTGAAAATTTAGTAGATTTCGACATATTCAAGAGCAACTGAAAAAGGGAGATGAAATCAAAGATGGCGGCAACTTTTGAGACCCATTATCTGGGAAACTATTAAAGCTGGAAGAAAAATAAAAGTATATGTTTGTAGGGAATTTTATGCTCTTTTATTTGTTTAATCAATTGTAATTTGAAAACTGAATATTTTTCGAGATATTCAGGAAAAACTAAAAAAAGGGGAATGAAATCCAAGATGGCGCCGCGAACTCACCCCCCAGTACCAGGGACTTTTAGTATGTTCATAATAAGCGCCTCAGAAACATGTGTACCAATTTTCAAAACTATACGAGTTAATGTTTTTCACCCCCATTTCGGACCTTCGTTGACTGGACTAGAGGAACAGGATCGCGTTCCTTTTGGTAGTTAAATTAGATGATACTTCTTGAGATGAAAATCTATAATATAATCACACTCAGAGTGGAAGAAGAACCGGGATGTGGCTATATGTCCAAGACAGGAATGTGTCAGATTCGTTCCTTTGGTGGAGTTGGATTCACGGATCCGGATCCGCGGTTCGTTCCGATTCCGGAACGTAAATGGATTTATCGCCGATAATTACTGTAATAATCTTTATTATTGAACCTTTATTTTCATATAATTATGAATCATAATTAATAAAATTATAATTTTCATTAGATAATTAATTATATTGATATTAATTTTAATGAATAACTTTGATTAATAATTATAATTAGATAATTAATTATAATAATATTAATTTTAATGAATAATTTTGATTAATAATTATAATTAGAAAATTAATTATATTGATGATCATTTTAATAATTAATTTTAATTACTAATTATTTTTCAATTAATATTTCTGTTAATTATTTAAATGTGAATTTAACGAAACTTTGCTAGAACCTTCAGTATTTTGAGAAGCTTTTGATTTCTATTATCTGGTTAAGATTTCCCATGAATGTCATTTAATTTGTTGGAAACAGTATATTTGCTGAAGCGTTCAATAATGAAATTTCAACTCAGATTTCTTTCTAATTAAATATAAACTCACCCAATTCTAATGAGCTCCATACAATAAAAATTTTTTTAATCATCATCAAGGAATATAAAACAATTCTTTGCAGTTATCAAAGATCCACTGTTGTTAAAATCTGTTATTAACTATATTAACAGAATGTAATTTCTTAGTAAATTCCTTTCAGTTGAATTAATTGCTTTTAAATTTTGAGCAAACTATAGTAATTCTTTAAATTACTCACATAGACAAATATTATTTCTTAATAATTTTTAAAATGCGTGCCTATTTGTTGACTTATGTTAAACTTTTATACCAAACATTTTTGACTGTTTGAAAAAAGTACAGACTCAAATTTTTCTCTTAAATAGTATTTATCAAATCTATTAATTTCAATGTACCGAAATTCAACTAAGGAAACTATTTTTGATATTGAAATCTTGAGTTAAGAACAAAAAATTATAATTATTTTTAATTATAATTATTATTAATTTTTTTTACTAGCAACTCTTTTACTTCTCAAGCAATATCAAAATAATCATTAGTCAAACCAACTATTCTACTGGTTCCTTTGTAAACAACCTCAGAAATCTATCTGTATGCACAGCATCAACCGAATCTTACCATCCTCTCATGCTCCTCGCAAAGAAACTTATCTGCATCATCCATGACCCCAAATGATGTATCGTTCATTCCAGAACGAAACAAATCCTCTTCCAAAATTATGGATCCGAATCAATGATTCTGAATCGGAATCAGTAATTCCGAATCCGCGGAATCAGAGTGAATCCAATTCCGATTCACGAATCCGATTCCGCGGATTCATCACGAATCCGATTCCGAGGATTCATCGGCCGCGGTGGCCTAGTGGTAAGGTCTCGGCTTTGGGGCCGGAGGGTTCCAGGCTCGAGACCCGATTCCACTGAAGATCCGGCGTGTATGGGGCCTGTTGCATGTTAAATCATACGTAGTGGTCAAACGTCCTCCCGTTGGTGTGGCGTGGAAGTTTGGAGAGAGGGGGGGCCAGCTCAGGTGTCGTCCTCGTCATCTGACCGAGGTTCAAAATTACGAGGTCCGCCCCAAAATAGCCCTCGTGTTGCTTCAAAACGGGACGTTAATATAACTAAACTAAACTAAACCGAGGATTCATCATGAATCCGTTCCTTTTGGTCGCAATCGGATCCGGTCGTTCCTTTTGAGGATCCGGATCTTCGCATTCGTTCCGGAGTGAACGACTCATTACCAGTCCAAGAGACTCGGATAGCTTACGAGATCGTAAATTTCTCTTTATCGGTCTACAAGTTAGCATCCACACTACTGCCTGCTTTTATGATGATTTAATATCAAATAGGAGTTATACCAGAATTAGTTTGTTTTTCCATTGCTGGAGATCTTTTCATTGAATTATGAAGTATTTGAAAATTAGTGCTAATATTTTCTTTCAGCATTTTTTTGTTTGTTTGTTTATTTTGTGTATGTTTTTTTTTATCTGAGTGTTGGGAAACATTATGATTATTGATCATTTTGTTAAATTATGGGATCTTCAAAGTATGGCTACTAGTAAAGCCGCTACCCATACATATAAAAGAACAATTTTTTTTAGCATTATGTATGCATGTTCGGTTTTTCCCCCCTTTCTTTACACACGCCCAGATCTTTGACATATGAGATCAAATTTAGCAAAATGATGGATTAGCACAAGAGGGAAGCTGACGCCACAGTAATTTTTTTAAAAAAACATTCAAATTAGATTTTTATTTATTTAATTTTGAATGGTAATTTCAAATTTTTTTCCCCATTTTCGCGATTTTTTTTTTGTCTCTGATGTTTTATTTTATTTCTCTTTATATACTATCCATTTTGAGCCGTATTGAAGGAAGTTGGTTGGAATAAAAAATTGCTTTCTTTTCTTTTGCAAACTATTCGATTGCATTCGTGTGACAGAATATTATGCTTCTGTGTTTTAATTTATAAACATCAGTAAAAAATCGTTTTCTTACATTTTTTTCTCTGCCTTTTTATGTTTTATTTTGCAACGTATATTTTTATTGAGATTTTGATCGTCCTAAAGATTTTTTAAGTTTTTATTTTTAATCAGAAAAACCTGGAAAATTCGGTACAGTAGAATTGTTCATTGTAAAGATGTATTAATTATTTTATGGTTTATTGTTTAAAAGTTTTAAATAAATGTTCTTCTTTCAAACATTTTGCTTTTTATTTAAACCATACTGACTTGAATGAATACTTACAGTGGCCAATGTGCAGGTGATTTTTTTCTATGGTTGATGGGCTACCTCCAAAAAAAGTCAGGGAAACTGAAACAGCAAAAATGAAATAAACATATGTTTTATGACAGGAAATATTTTTTATTTACATATTTCCTTATTCAAAAACCTCTTGGTAAACAACATTCCGTGTGAAGTACTTTTCGTTGCTTAACAATTTTCCTTGTACTTCAGATGATTTGTGTAAATTTTAACCTTGCTAAAAAATATTATCAAATTATGTCATAACGATTGCAATAAATAATCAGATGCATCGTGGCGACCAAATTATATCGCGCGCATGATATACCACTGGCGTAATTCACTACTTTCTATTAAAAAAAGGAAATTAATTTGAAATATACGATTAATATAATTTAAAATTTCTCGGGAACTATTGATCATAGCGAGATAAATTTTATATCGATCGATAGCAAATTTTATTTCACAATTTTAGAGCTATTAAATTTGAAATTGAACGACAATTACTTTTTTAAATTTAAAATTACTTACATTTAGGTGCTCTAACAATGAAATAATGCTGTTTAACGTCTCGCAGTGCTATGGAGAGAATTTTATTGTTGGTGACGTCAGAGCGTTACCAGATCTGGGCTAATCGTGAAATCTATTTTCCTCAAATTTACACTACCAGGCGGCATCACTTGTATGGAATCAAAATTTAATTGAATTAATCGACTAATTGATAATTAAGTTCTAAAAATATGAAAGTAGTGTTTTGCCATCTAGAATCAAAATTTTAAAATTCTACCACATCAGGAAGTGAGCGTAAATCGATTACAAAATTCCATCATTGCAAACATAAAACAAGTCAGGCAAGATAAAACTGTGTGAAAATTGGGAGAATTCAGCCATCGGCTTGCTCGTATACTTCCATAAAAAAGTCTCACTCGCAGTCTCTAGTCAATAACGTCCGTCAAAAAAAGTATCCGAACGTTGCTCTTTATTCCGAGACTAATTATCGGACAATAAAGCTATAAATGCCTGCCGCCATAGAAATGTGTCCTCTATAAGTGTATATAAAATTTTTTCATGGAAGGGGTCGTCTTCATATTTAGATTTACACAAACTCAATATTTTCAAATGGCAACACCTAATTTTGAATACATGTCCAGATTCTCTAGATTAAAATAGCCAGAATACATGTAAAATTTAACACTTTTGAGTAAACGGTTAATGAGTTATGAGCAATTGAAATTTGGGATTCCTAATGTTAAATGGCCAGTCCCGTCTGTTCAGGCTGTTCTGAACGCTTTTGGTTATTGCTGCATATCTTAAAAACTACTTGACGCAAATGGTTGAAATTTTGAGCAGTTAGGTTTTAAGTCATGCTCCTTCGATTGGCATCAAAAATTGTTTATGTTTCTATTCAAAAATTTTTAACTTATAAATTAAAAAATTAGAAAATATACACTACTCAGAGCCATCTTTAGCCCGATCCATCAGCTCAAATGCCACCAAATTTGGCAGGGGGTAATGACAACATGGGAAAAAAGATTCTGTAATATAAAAAATTAATTCCGAAAATCGCCGATGGGGGAAATGTGGCGCTGCTTTTAAATTATTTATTCATTTATAATTTTTTACGGTTTAGTGATTAGAACTTTTATATTCTTACCATGTTTTTATGACGACTGTATACAGCCTTTAATTTTCTAATAAGTTTTTTTAATATCTTTTAGATTCATTGATTACGGCTTTTGTTCTTTGTGTGTCTGATGCTTATTTTGTTTCTGCACTGAGTTTTCTCTGTAGTGTGCTTTTTTTAAATAAATAAATAAATTCCCGCTGGTTGCTTCCTCGTATTCAAATCCCTTTTCTAATGAACTTCAACACTGCTAAAATTCTGATGAACCATTTTTCTTTGTGTATGTTGTTAATGTAAGCTTTTACACTTGAATGGCGATGCTCCATGAAATTTTAAACAAACTTTTTCTTAATGCGTTTTTTTCCTTCAGCACTGCAGGTATTGAAGACCAAGTATGGTGAATCCCTGCAGTTGCCCCAGTGGGATGTGACCAGCGGTTACAGTCACAGAGGAAATGTCATGCTGGAGAAAGGATACGATGGCCAACTGCGCCCGGAAGAAGGGAATATTTCTGTTTTGTTCACGCTTTACTCTGACTTAACCAGCATATTTTCATCCCAAGAGGCGCAAAAGTAAGAGAATTAATCGATGAATCTGTTTTTAAGTCAAGTTCTAACCATGCACAATTTTGTTGACTAATTGGTGGTACAAAAGTGAGTATGATTATTATAAAACCTAGATCCTTTGTTCCCACGGCCTCTGATTGTTAAAGGTCGTATTTGGGGATTTATGGGCGGTCGGGGTCCGATCAGACACGCCGTTCTTACAGCGAGTATCTACACAATTAAAATTCGAGTCTAAACAAATGTATCTATGTACGTGAAGCTATCTTCTCACGGACCGCTGAACGCAGGAACGCGCCGAAAGTACCAAAATATGAGAAATAATCCAAAGAATCAATTTTCATCATTTAAATTCCGAAAATAATTGTTAGTTAAAAGATAATATTTAAAAACGCCAAAATGAATTAATCTATAGTGCTGCCATCTACCTTGAAGATTTTCTCCAATTGTCTTTTTTTCCTATTGTTAATCATTAGCATCCAGTGTTCTTGGATTTTTTATCTTTTTATTTATCGATCTTCATCTTTTTGAACCGTGTTAACGGAAGCTGGTTTATATAAAAGGTTTTATCTTTTCTTTTTTAGCGAGCTTCCGTGTTTTGATTTATAGACATTGGAAAAATTCATTTTCTTGCATTTTTTCTTCTTTTTTGTCGTATGGTGTTTTATTTCGCAACGTTACTGTTATAAAGTAGTAAAAAGACCAGATTTGAAAGCATATTTACATTTGTTGGGGAAAGTAAATGACAAAATTTGTTCAAAAAATGGAGCCGGGCATATGAAAAAATATGAATCCCAAGGCCTCACGTGAATGACGTATTATTCGAGATAGCCTGTGAAGCGCCGGGCTACGCTGCTAGTACTTCGTAAATATTGAGTATATTTGTCATAGGAACAGGTTTGAATGCACTGGAGCGAACCGCTTCTCGTCAGTACATTGTTGTCAGACATTCTCTTTCAGTTGCACTTGCTTCGTTCTTCAATTTTTGATTACTTTTGGAAATAATTTTCTTTAAACTATGAATGAAATTTATACATTAGACAGTGACGAGGAAGTAGCGTGTGGTGCGCCGTGTGTGTTTCCCGGTTTATGTTCTATTGAATGGAGTCTCTGTATATTATTTGTAAAAAGATTATTCTCTATTTAAACTAAAAATGCATGTTTCTCAAAATTAGGTATTATGCATAATTTTCTCATTTCAAACACGATAACTCAAGATATTACTAATATATTAGTTTGAAATTATATAAATAACTTCTTCAAATAGTTCTCAAGAGAAAGTACTGGAATATATAGTATCAGTACCTAACCATATCTCCAAGATAATAGAGATCCAGTGCTGTTCAGATTTGAAAGCACAATTCATTGAATGTGAGACGCCTGAATTTTACAAATAGTTACCAGCCAGGTTTGAATACACTCGAAAATTGACATAGGAAATTATTTCTATATTTGAAAGCACTTATTGGTGCGATGAATAATATTTTCACTAATAAAAGGAAATGAACCTCCTGTCAGATCGACGATTACTGACATTCATTTTGAATCAGTTTTGAAATTAATCACTGCGGACAAAATATCCTTCGAATAAGAAAGATTTTAGAAGAGAAGAGATGCTAAGTGTCAGAGAAAAAGCATTGTCGTTTATCTTTTTCATACTGTTTTCTAAATAAACCTACATTTCTAAGAACTTGAAGGCTTTTGTTATTTTGCGGCTCCCTTTAATTTAGATTTAGATTATTTGGTCGAGTTAGCATTTAAGTTTGACGCTCTTGCTGTGAGTAAGCAATTTATTTTCCTTATCATGTCTATTTCTTTTGTTTGTGCCGCAACGCAACATTTGCTCCCATGCATGCCTATAGAAAAATTGTTTATTGTAGTGTTCTCAACAACCTCTTAAAGTTAGTTCCACCTGGCACACTCTGTTTATAGCACCTACGATCCACAACAACCTAACATGAGAGAAGGGATGACCCTAGGCTATATCATGCTTTTCTGCTGCTCTACATGATACAGCCAGGTTATCATGAATCAAATGTTAATCAAGTTAGATTGTCACAGAAAAATATATTAAAATACTTTCTGTTACCAGCAACATTTTCTAACTTTCATCTCAGAGCAAATGCAGAAGAAATGGGAATTTAACATCGATTAGTCTTCATTAACTGCTCAAAACTTTTTGTGAAATGTTGTTTTTTTTGCAATAAATCTTTCTAGTGATTCAAATAAGTTTTCGTTACTTTTTAGTGAAAGCGATTCTTCTGGTGTCTTGAATTCTGCTGTTGTCAGTGCAACCGTCTCTCAAAACAGGAAACCCAGGCCAATCAGTCGTCCTGTCAGAATCTTAATGGAACACTTGTTGCCAAAACCAAACGATACAGCATGCGTTTTTTGGAACATGCAAAGGTAGCTAACGATAAGAGCACTCATTTATCAAGAATTGTTCTGAAATTGAGTATAACACATTTTTAACGATAAGATCACTTATTCATCAAGAATTGTTCTGATATTGTCTATAACCCATTCGTCCCGATAAGATCACTTATTCATCAAGAATCGTTCTGATATTGAGTACAGTGACGAATCCAGGGGGGTTATCGGGCTGCATCCCCCCCCCAGAGCTAAACCAAAATTCTTGATTTTATTTAAAAATCACTACAACTGTTTGTTCTTAATTTTCATTAAAAAAATAATAATGAAATCGTGACAACATTGCTTTCTGGCTTAACAGCTCGAAAATTTTCTTACTTTTCTAGTCATTCCACTTGTACATGTAGCGTTGACGCGGTTGAAAACATTTTTTGGATAGTGATTTCTTTGTACTTTTTATTAAATTATCGGAAGTATTGTAGTGTTCTTTATGATTTTTATTGTCAGGTGACGAAAGTCTGTAAAGTTAAAGTCTTTTGGTTTACATAAGCCATGAGGTTTGACTACGATACAAAATTTTTATGACCTCAGCCCCTCCCCCCTCCAGACCCGAATCCTAGATTCGCCACTGATTGAATATATCCCATTCTTAACGATAAGCGCACTTATTCATCAAGAATCGTTCTGATATTGAGTATAACCCATTCTT
>BGPR01051121.1:0-10896 GCA_013235015.1 Araneus ventricosus
GATTCAGGACTTTCGACGGAACGAAAATGAAATTATTAACACAAAGAATAATAAACAGTTTTCGCAGCATCTTAAAACTACATGAATTAATGTAGCAAAGTTCCAATGAGTAATTTGTTTCAGAAAGAAATAATTATCGCAATATCATTATATGAGAAGGATATAACTTATTAAAATCCTGCCGTCTCAACATTTTTTCTTGTGGATAATACAGCTTTAAATGATTTTTAATTCTTTACTTGCAAATAATAAATATCGTGACTATAATTGCTTAGGCAAAAATTACAAGGAAGTAGCAGTAATTGCATAGTTCCTTGAATAGCGTTTATTTTCTTTAAGGAGCCAATGATACTCTACACTTGCCTTTTGTCCATACTTTGCTAAATTTTCTACACATATATTTATATGTATGTAACGTATTTATAATCGTTAATTTCAGGATTTATTTATTGAATTATTTGAAATGAAGGCCACGTAAATTACAGATTCAAAATTGAGCCCCGTCTGACGAAGCCCCTTTAAAACAATGAAAAAATATGTGGATACAGATGAAGTGTAATTAGTCTTGAAGAAAATAAAAGCTAGCAAACTTTTGATGTTATAGAAAAAAAGTTAAAACAATTTTTTAAAATATTTTCTTTTATAAAAAAATAGAAATTATACTTACTTTAATTAAATTATGCAGGGTGTCATAAATTATTGTGCCCATTTCAAAAATTAAGAAAAAAACCCTGTATTATGGCAACTCCGTTTTTTTCTTTAAATGGGAAAGTAACTCAATTGTTTTTTTAGATAGATAACGCACCGTCACGGCACACTAAACCAACACAAGTGCCAACATGGTTACCGAACAACAGTTATTTGCCAGACGTGCCTTTGTCACGTCTGGCAAATCTCTGGTTACACGAAAGCATATTAATTGTAACAGTTCAAAGAATTATTCGGTCAGTGTATCTAAATTCTCGGTTACCTCTCTGACAAAACTTTTTTAACTACTCTCGCATTTAAAAAAAACGACGTTTCTGCATTATAGGGTTCCTTTTTTATTAATTTTTGAATTGGGTCCAATAATTTATGACCACCCTGTATTAATGTCCTGAATCAAGAAACGATAGCGTAAGCTTCCTTCAGTCATCGTTTGGTTCACAGATTATTTGGTTTTATCTTGCGATCCTCGCTGAAATCAGCTGTTAATGGTTTCACGCACTTTCAACTATCTTCCAGAAATTCCAGAAGTGAGGATTAACGAAATCTTGACATCTGCCTCTCATTGCAAAGGGCAGAACGCTAGAAACTGATCTTTCAGCTTCCACTATCCATGGTTTATGCCACAGATGATTTGGGTTTATCTTGCGATCCTCGCTGGAATCAGCTGGTAATAGTTTTACGCACTTTCAACTATCTTCCAGAATTTCAAGAAGTGAGCATTAACAAAATCTTGGCATCTGCCTCTTATTGGAAAGGGTAGAACGCCAGAAACCGATCTTCCAGATCACTGCATTCAAATCCAAAGTTTTCTCATTTTATTTTCTATTTACATATTGTCGCTTAAAAAGCAATACCACGCATCTCAATTTTTTGAAATTTCAAAGAGGAAGAAAAAACTGGATTTTTCACAATCAATAACGAATATTTCTGATTTTTTTCAGATGTTATTTGTTACATATCTACTGTTATTTGTAAGATATACACTGTTTTAGTTATTTCATACGAAATTGATCTGATGAGATAATGGAGTTTTCTTTTAAAGTTATGATTGTTGGTGCTGGTTAGAGCAGGGAACATTGGAGATTATTTTAATACTGGCTGCATTCATTTTCAGCAACACATCTTTAGACACACCAAAGGTTATGAAAGGCTATTAAAGGCACGAGAAGTTTGTTTTCTTCCTCTATGAGCAGACAGCACCGATAGAATTAAAGTCAGAGTTAAAAGGTACCTAAGCATAAAGCGAGATCTTGCCTCAATTATACGCATGCGTAATAACGGCTTGCAGAGAAAGGGCAAACTACTTTAGGAGACCCGAGAGAAAATGAGCTCTGTATCCCAACAAATTTTCAAAATCGACCATCCTTAAAATAGTACTCTCTTATAATTTGGCAGTGGCTTCTACAAAGTATAATCATTGCAACGAGAATAATTGACGCGAAATTCTGGAGTGCTTTTGTAACATTCTGGAAATACAAATAACATACAGGGTGTCCATACTTAAATGACTCTATTTTAAAGTTGTCTACAGACGAAACTATTGTTCAGAAAGTTGTGAAATTTTCTAGAGGACATGAAGATGGAATGATAATTTGTTTGAGGAAAAAAAAAATGTTAAAAATTTTGCCGCCAGAGGGCGTTTTTTAACGCTTCCATGCACGATTTTTTAAATTTCAAAGTAAAAAATGTTTTTGGCATAGGAAGTTTACATATAACAACAGAAAAATACACAAAAATATCAAAATAGAATTATGATATTAATAAATTTAATTTAATGAACGTATCAAATCACCATTTCTTTTTCTATAAAACAATACAAAAATATTTTAAAAGTAATATCAAATGGTAGATGAATAAATTATAGAATCAATTGATGAAACCATCAAAAATGCTGCACTCTTTAAAATGCTAAAAATTGCTTAAATATGTCAATCAGAAGTTATGTATCAGGAACAACTGACTACCACAGAATTATTAATAAGACCTGTGCTGTCCATAGAAAATGGAACGAATGATTATTATTCGATCTCTTCTGATGTTTCTATTCTGATACAGAGTGTACGAGTGGACAAAAATTTTTCTATTCATATTAACATGAAAAATAAATTATGTATCAAATTTGATACAGTATGCGTGAAGGATTAATGAATTACACATTTAGCACAAATTTACGATAGTTTAAAAATTTTATAATAACAAAACATGTTTCACATGACGGCTATCATTTTTGGCTACCATCTGGAATCGTAAGATAGCATATTACACAGTTGACAGCACTGCGGACATTGAAATGCTAAGACCATATCTTGAAAATCTCTCTTGAAGATCAGGTAAAGTTCTTGGATTATCACGACTTACCAGATGCTTCAAATGTCTCGGGGGGTGGCAAAAAATCGGGGGGGGGGCCCACAGATTACAAAAGAGCTGGTTGTTGACACGTTCTTCTGCGAAGTGATTTCTAAGGACGTCTTTAACACAAAAGTTAAAGTGTGGAGGAATTCCATCTTGCATAAAAAGTGTGCGTGCAAGGCATTGATGTGCTTGCAGATCCAGAACAATTTCATTCTGTAACAACGATGCAAGATTGAACATGTTACTGGACCTCTAGTACTTAATTCATGGACGAAAGCCAAGGGGGAAACCAAGGTATTTCTAAGTTAAACGCCCTCTGGTGGCAAAACTTTTGAACTATATTTTTTTATTGCTCGAGCAACAGAAATAAGTTATTTCCTTTGCACAGTTAAAGTAAGAAAGAAATAATTATGTGTATTATATAGTTTTTTCTGGTACATTTCTACTTTAAATTGCAAAGCCATTACGAAAAAAATTCTTTGTGTTTTACAAAAAATTGTAATTATTCTGAAGAAATTTTGTAGATACTTAATTAATTTATTAATTAAGATTAATTTTAATATAATATTGAAAAACACAAGAAATGACTTTGACTTTGAAAAATAAATACCAATTAAAAAATAAAGCTTTTTCGGTATCAATTTATTTAAAACATATTTATTAGTAAAATGCTATAATGCTGTTAAGCACGAAAAAAGCCATCTTCTTTTCCATTCTGTTTCATTATAAGAAAATACGCCGAGTCAAATTATGAAATGAAAGATGAGAGGAAGATGTTATTGAAATTTTTATAAATATATTATCCTTTTTTAATTAAGATTAATCTTGCTATATTAAGATTAATATAACTAAATCAGATGCTTAGTTTTAGAAAGCTGCACAATTCTATTCTCTTACCAATTTAAAATAAATAAAATTTAGTTCTTTTGATATATTTCAGACTGTTTCAAAAAATATTTATATTTTACAAAGTATAATTACGAAAAATATTATATTTCCCACTTGTTAAAAATCAATAAATTTACATATAATTCGGTACAGGTCACTGCAAGACGTATCATCAAAAAGCTTAAGTAAATGTAATATAAATTTTTCAAGAAAATCAGTGCGGTAGATAGCTATATTAGCTATTTAAATAACAGTCAAATATGGAAACATTTTACTATATTTAAGCTTAATTTATTTAAAACGGATTTTAAGATATCTTCGAGTAAACAATATATTGTTTAAAAATAAGAAAAGTCGTCAAGACCACTGTATTTGGTTTAGTTGACTTCAATGATTAATGAGGCTTTTCAATCTTTTTTGATCACCGTACTTTGGATCAAAATAACCACTATTTTGGTTTGTTATGAATTTCTGAGAAAAAATATTTATAATGATTTTTTTCGTTCTTAAGCATATAAACTTGATGTTAATAAAAGTGCAAGTACAATAGAATGCATGAAAAGTGTATTATAAGCCAATTAAAAATGTTAGAATAACATAGAGACAGAAAAATCTACATACCCTTAGGTAGACTGATTAATAATTTGTACTTGAAACAAAGGTTTTTATATCGGTTAGATAAATTATTTTCCATTAAGTTTTTCTTTCTCGCTACTAAAATAAATTCTGTTTAAGAAAAGAATAACATTCCATATCGTAAAAGTCTAAACAAATTTTAATAATTTTAAATGACTCCTTATGTAGACAAAATGATTGGAAATTCTAATCACAATTTAGCAGAAAATACATTATTTTACAAATATTATTACAATGACCGTGTAAGAAAACATTTTAGTACTTCAAAAGTCTATTACTTTGATTTTTCTTGTCTCTCTTAAATATGAGGTAACATCTTAGGTAAAACATCTTAGATCTTTCCTATTAAGGATATCCGATACTAAATCAAACATAGGAGTTAATTTTTTAAATTAGAATTAAGCACATCATTAACATGATTCAACTTTTTATGTTATTTACGAGTTACTACTATAATAGGCCACATCCTCCGGTAACGCTCTGACGTCACCAGCAATAAAATTCGCGCATGCACTGCGAGACGTTAAACAGCATTATTTCATTGTTAGAGAACCTAAATTTCAGTAATTTTAAATTTAAAAGAGTAATTGCCGTTCTATTTTCGAATTTAATAGCTCTAAAATAATAAAATAAAATTTGCTATCGATTGATATAAAATTTATCTCGCCATGATCAATAGTTCCCGAGAAATTTTAAATTATATTAATAATATATTTCAAATTCATTTCCGTTTTTTAATAGAAAGTAGTAAATTACGTCAGTGGTATATCATGCGCGTGATATAGTTTGGACGCCACGATGATTATATTTATTGCAATCGTTATGATATAATTTGATGATATTTTTTGGCAACGTTTGACAACAACGTTTTATAATATTTTGCTGCAACTTTCGAAATTTTAACTTTTGACTTACGTTTGAGAAGCTGAGAATTTCATGGTTATTGAATTAATTAATTCATGGTTATTTAATATTTTACAATCATGAATTAGTTTAATATATTTTTTACGATGAATACCGACGAAGAACCCATCGCAAAAAGACGGCGGATGACACAGGAAAGGAAAGCAAGATGGTTAGCGAGGCAAAGCCAGGAATCGCTGGACAGGATTCGTGCAGTAGATGCAGCCGCTTATAGGAGACGCAACTCCAACTCAATCTCAAGCTCGCCGAGAAAGAAATGCTGAATCTCATCACATAGTCCGAAGCCGTCAAAGGATTCGCGACAAAGCAATTCACTTCATAGATGCCTAAGTAGAAACGGACAACTGCGGACCCATGAACATAATTTGCCAGTTCTGCAAATTAAAGAACTTTGTTGCAGAACGCCCCTCCCCCCTTCTGATGGCAAATTCACCAGCTGTTGCCGCAAAGGGAAAATCAAATTAGAGAAGCCCTCAGATGCACTAGGTAATGATTTGCTTTATCCTAATTTTCTTCTCGACTTATTGACGAATCCTAACAATCCTGATTATAAAAAATTTCAGGATAACATCCACTCAGACAATAGTGCTGTTTCTTTCGCATCGATGGGAACGAAAGTAGTTGATTTCTGCGGTGGGGAACCACACGGGAGACTTGATCCTTTTCCAGTTTTTAATTTTTATTTTGGAAAAACAAATTTTTAAAAAATGTTTTCAGTCATTATTAAAGGCTTATTTGTCTTTTTTGTTGTAGTATTTTTTTATTTTTGAAAAACCATTTTTAAAATAAAGATAAATTGTTTTCCAACAATTAGAAAAGGGATCAAGTCTCCCCAATTGCAGGGAGACTTGATCCCTTTCCAAAGGAGACTTGATCATTGAAACAGATGAATTGAAATGATTCAAATTAAGTAGTCGAAATCAAATTTGTTGTTGACTAACATGTAAAAAAGGGAAAAAACACATTTAGAAAATTACATTATTGAAAATCACTGTTTCCCATATGAATGATTCTAATCGCTGAAATTAATGATTAAATAACATTTACAAAGCTTGAAAAATCAAAAATAAATGTTGAAATTGTTGCAGTTCGAAGAGTTCCACCAATCATGGCTGGTTTAGGTAGTTTTTTGACAATGTCGTCATTGTCCACAACACTAATGTCACCATTTTCTGGATAAATAAATTGGTTGGAATGAAGTCCTCTTTTTGTTAGAAAATTTATTTCACATTCAGATGATGAGATCTTCTTTTCAATTTTTCCTACGGAATGACTAATTTTCTCTTTCCGTGAAACCGTCACCATGTTCTTGCTAACCATCATGTGCAGAAACATATTAACTTTCTACCTTTGTCAACCATCCAAAACCAAGGTAACCATATTCTTAATAATATTGATATTATCTAAATGTGACTTGAAAATCCCAATGGCCAGTAGGGGGTAATAAAATTGTTAATATTAATTTAACTTAACTTTAGAGACACTTGATCCCAGGATCAAGTCTCCCCATACAATGGAGATCAAGTGTCCCTAATGTGAATGTGTTGGAAAAAGAATTGTTAAATCAAAAGTAAAGAAACTGTATTGGATGTAAATAACAACATTTAAGCAGTAGGGAATGTTAGTATATTATATCAATAAACTTAAGTAATTTAGTTATATTTAGCAAAAAATAAGAAACATAAACAACCTACGCCAAAAGAAGTTTGACTATAAGAAATCATAGATTCCTTTCTTACAACAAAAATAAAAATGGATGAATGAAATTCTGCTGTCAGATCTGTTGGTAAGGAATCACTTTATTAGTGTTGCCAGTTTCAGAGACTTAATTGCATTTTTCCCTGGTTTTAGACCTAGGGATCAAGTCTCCCCTACGTATTCAAAGTTCACGATCATATATGTCATCGCACCAGTCACATTCAATCAGTGGATGGCCAAGATCCTCAGTATGTCCAACTCTACATTATCGATTGTACTCAGGCTACTGAAATTCGGGTAAATCATCCAGCTAATGAGCAATACAATATACGAATCCTGGATCAAATCGATCTCTTCTTTAGACAGCACAATCGATTGTCTGACACATACCGCATGCTTCGAGAGGTTGAATCGCCAGTAATCGCAGAATCAAACGAGGCAGGCGATGATGTTCCCGTCGCGAACATGGTCTTTAGGCGCGATCGACATTCAGACCAGCGAAGGTACAAAGCACCGACAGCCAACGAGATAGCAATGGTTTTTGCCAACAGCGATGGGACAAAATTGTATAACTTCATTCGAAAGGGACATTCGCGTGTATCCATTGAATCTCGAAAATCCACAGCAACCATTTATTAATATCAACATCCTCATCCCAAATTTAGATCCGATGGCTTATCCCATTTTGTTTGCTTATGGCGAACCTGGTTGGCAACCCAACTAGCGTTGTGAGTCTTACTAAGGAACACAAGGAAATCAAAGCAGAGTGAACGTAACAATGCTTCAGTACAAATCAGCGTTAACAGCTGTGAGAGACGACTTCAATCCGATTATTAGTGCGGGGAAACTTAAGCAGCAATGGATTGTGTTAAAACTAAATTGTGCCAAAAATGTTAATTATTGAAATGTTAATTATTTTTAATAGATGGTGCTAAAATGTTAAAATTAGAATTTTATTCAATTATGAAATGAAGACTGGGTGCTGAAACATGAATACAATAAAAATATAATTCTTACTCTATTAATAAGCACCTACCTTTTTAAAAAACCTAAAAAATATTAGAAGGCAAAAGTGAACGTATAGCTGAAAGCAAAAGTAGTACATTGCGTTGACACAAATAGAGATTAAAGCAAAACCAAAATTCTTAAATTTAAATATTTTTATTAACAATTGTTTAAATTAGAATTACTGCCATATTTAACAATTGAATATATTCGGATTATGATGCACACGAAAGGACAGAAAGAAAAATTCGCATACAATTACACATAGAAACAGCTGCAGCTTTAAAAAAAACAATACACTTTAGCGCTATCATCAAAAACCAAATTTCTTTCATTGAAATCTTTTGCTCTATGAATTTTAGAGCCAGAGTTGAAACAGGTGAATACATATTTCGTTTCCTAATGTGTAAGCAAACTACAAAAAAGTCACATGAGCTCTCGTGTAAGGAATTGAGAGAACAGGCAAAATGTTGCCTTAGAAAAATGTAGATCTCGAATGCACTGATAGTTCGCCAGTTTGCTGACTGTAATGCTATCATCGAAGCAGCTTCTTGGAACTTGGCGCTACATGACATCAATGCAACCCTTGAACAACACGGATTGTCATGTGCTTCAATCGGTCTTCCCGTGCCAACTGGAAATGCCATTGAAGTACAACCTTACAATCAAGATGAGGAAAGAGAGGAAGCCGAACAAGAATATCATTCCTGAATAGAGAACAGCTGGCCGCCTTCGAGACGATTACCAGAGCAATTGTGAACAACAATGAAAACGATAAATATTTTTTGGGGGGGCCTGGAGGTTCTGGCCAAACTTTTCTCTATTCAACATTATTATCTTTCATTAGGGGTAAAGGAGACATTGCACTTCCATTCGCAACAACTGGCATAGCAGCAACACTGCTGAAAGATGGAAGAACTGTTCATAGTGGATTTAAGTTACCAGTTCCTCTTCTCGACACATCAGTTTCGTCAATGAGACCAACATCTCCGGAAGCAGATAAACTCCGTCAAGCAGTGCTCATCATTATTGATGAAATCACGATGCTCAAAAAAGATGGTCTTCGTTGCATCGACTCTCTTTTGCGAGATTTGATGAATAACGATAAGCCTTTCGGAGGCAAAGTTATAATAATGACCAGATGTCATCGAAAGTTGAATAAAATCAAGCCCGCTTTGCAGCAAGTTCACTCACCTGTCACTCACAACAAATATTCGCTGCGCTGGACAAACAGAGCACAACATGTAGCTATTAAACATCGGATCAGGCAATCTTCCTGAAATTTCAGTATTACCTTGCGATTCCATCGAAATACCTCAGAAAATGGTAATAGAAATCCTGATTGAAACCATTTACAGTGAAAACTTGAACGACATGGAAGTCGAACAACTATCAAAGCGTGTCATTTTAGCTCCAACAAACAAGAAGACAGTGGAAATGAATAGGTCAATCATCGCAAAACTACAGGGTGAGTCTCATACCTTTTTACAGCTCCGATCCAATAATATCCGAAGATCAGAACGACCTGCAAAACTATCCACCTGAATTTCTGCTTGACATAACTCCATCAGGCATGCCACCCTACGCATTGATGCTTAAGAAAGGAGTAATCGTCATATTGCTCAGAAACTTAAATCCCAAACAAGGACTTTGTAACGGCACTTGCTTATTAATTACTGGTCTCCATGAAAATTTCATAAGTGCGAAAACTGTATCTGAATGCAATCGTGGCGGCGTTGTTTTCTTACCAAGAATTGAATTAGCTCCCAGTGACGTGAATCTGCCATTCGTCCTCAAGCGCCGCCAGTTCCCGTTAATTCCAGCTTACGCGATGATTATCAACAAATCTCAGGGGCAAACATTCGATCAGGTTGGAATTTACTTCGATGAGCCTGTCTTTTCACATGGACAGCTCTATGTTGCACTTTCAAGGTCTAGGAACCCCACTCACGTTAAAATTTACACAAAGACATCTAAAGTACAAGGAAAATTGTTAAACAACAAAAAATACTTCACACGGAATGTTGTTTACGAAGAGGGTTTTGAATAAAGAAATATGTAAATAATATGTAAATAAAAAAAATTTCCTGTTATAAATCATATATTTATTTTATTTGTGTTCAATCAATGTTAAACATTTCTCTCGCATATATATCTATATAAACACGTCAAATTTGACGGGAAATCTCACGAATGAAGAGGCAATTTTTACAAGTCATACCATGACAGGTGATTTTCTAGTTACCTAATAAGCAGTAATATGACCAAAATATCAACACATATCCAGTACTTAAGATAAATATTGCTTTTTAACTGTATTTAAACGAGGATTACGAGAAAAACAACAATGAAATAGGGGAAAATTATCTTATATAATCATACACAGTAGAAGATTACTATTAGAGTCATGATAGAATTTTCAAAAATATATTTCTTGATTATGTAACTATACACTGCCTTCAAAGTATTGTCTTCCTGCAGTCACATATTTGGCTCTACAATTTCACAGTTCTTCAAAACATTCTTCGAATCCAGTACTTAATCACCAGCTGTCTCGCTGATTTTCAATTGGTCCCCTCAGGATTCGAAAAACTTAACCCATTACGTTCATTTTTATCTTCAGAAAAGTTCAAAGTTGACAGATGTGAGATTGGGTGTCACAGTGAGTATACGACAGTAAACATT
>BGPR01051122.1:0-10896 GCA_013235015.1 Araneus ventricosus
CATTTTTTTTTCATATGAAAGCTTATGACTCCTAGGTCAGTCATCAAGGATCGCCTATCCCCCACCGACCCTCATTTTTTAGAGAAATCGGAAAAACACTACTTCACGGTACATTCTCTATGAGGAAAAACCTTGACTGAGTCCCCAGCCTCAATAACTGGACCGATTTCGCCAATTCATCTGATCACTTTGCAAGTATAGATAACCACTCAGAATGCGTCATGTTTATTGTGCAAGTTTAAAACAGTATTTTTGAACAGCTTTAATGAAAACGGTTCTTCAAAAAAGAACAAAATATCTACTCTAGGGGATGGAAACATTATTCAGAGCGATATCATATTGCATTTATGGTTCTGAAAACTTTTAGTCAAATTTGTGCAAAATATTAAAACTCAAATGTGGATTTTTCGTTGTCCCATATCCTGTTCCACTAATCTATATGCAGTATTTAAAACTGAAAAAAGTTAGTGGTTGAGAGCAGCGAAGCGCTGAGCACAGCGAGTTTCTCTCCCTCTTTATGTATATTTTAAAAACGATTTAAATCAGGACTTCAACAAAATGAAAAAAAAAAAAAAAAAAACCACAATGGCATGAAAAAGTTCTGAAAACAAAACAAAAGATACACCCACTTATTTTTCTTCGCGATAATGACATTTCAACTGTAGAAAATACAGAGTACGTTAATCCGAAACAATATTAAAAAATTGCAACGTGAAAATGATTATTATAAAGCAAATAAAATATGCGAGATATAAACACGTTAAGACACTGCCGAAAATAATAATCGAAGTCATTCAGTTGAAGGTTATGACGTCACCTGCGCTCTGCACCGTCAGCCAATGAAATTGCCTACAACGTCCCGGAAAAGCGCCATGGGAGGGAGCTCGGTAGATAAAAATATCTTTCAACTGACCAGGAAAAAATTAATTAAAAAAAAACGGGAAAAGATATTTTAACCGTTCTTGTTTTAAATACGACAGAACCGTTCCAGTTATAAGCTGAAAAAATTGAAAATAATAGTGTTATTAGAACGTCGGATGTAGCAAATTTAAAAACAAAAATTAAATTTCGATCGCAAAACTGACTATTTTTAAAAAATTTCTCAAAATTCAGTAAATTACGTTTGAAGCTCAAAACAAACTTCATTAGAACGAAAATTGTTTGCTCTATCCGATGGTGCATTGATTGTTTTTCAGCGATCATTAGAAAAGATACTACAGCCGTAAACGTGCCAAAAATGACCCAAAACATTAAATAAAACATTTTCTAGAATGAATTTTAAAATTCCGGCTTCGAGGTGTATTAGCCACCTTTACGATTACATGTGTGCCAAATTTCATGACTGTGAGTGCGATAGATTCGTCTGGACATCGCGCGCACGCACGCAAACATTTCCTTTTATAAGTATAGATTCTTCTGAAAAAAAGACTTTGTGTCTGCTTGGATCTTTAAGCTCTTTCGGAGGTCACTTTTTCATTTTTTTAATTGGAAAAATATATCTCTAATTGTTTCGTCGGTATTTGTTGATGAAAGGGAATAATATCATCTATTTTTTCTAAAGTCGTTCAGCTGAAAATTGCATTCGATGATGGTCGCAACCCATAGCAGATTTTTTGTCAGAGAATCAGCACTAGAAAGGTAAAAATGAACTCTTGAATGTTAACCCAGATTGAGATCGAAAATCACTTTTCTCTTTACAATGGGAAAGGAATAATTAATTTCGATCTGATTTCTGGTGTTGAATTTGAGTGTATGAATTTTTTGTTCTTTCTTTCCTTTATTTTCTCTTAATAAAAGGTCTGTGGTCAGAGAGACGAAAGGAATGCATTTGAAGTTGAACGGGCGACCAACCCGACAGATCAGATGGGTTTGAGTGGCCGTTAATAGAGGTTATTTTAGCATTATGTCTGTGGGCCGAAAAACTCCGTGCCGAACAAAAATGGTCGTTGAGAGGAGTTACCGCTGTGTATCGCCACACTCTTGTTTAATATAGATACTTTAGTTTTCCCTAATAAATTTACCACCAAGTGATCAAAGCAGTCAATGGAAATAACAAAAGATGAAAATTTTCACCCGTCTTGTTGATCTCTTAACCGACCGACCGAAAACAGTGTACAAAATGCGACATCTGATTCATTTGTCACCTTGTCGGTTATTCTGTCAATGCGGTGCGCGCTACAGGCCAAATTGACAACAAGTGAAACAGATGCCGGTCATTCTGTTGATTTAAACGTTAATCAGACGTCAAATTTGGACACAAATAGCTTATCTCGACCGTTTACTATATAATAACTTTAAGATGGGAGTTAAAATATCAGATTCCTTGATACCCATCTCTCCACATCTCCCGAAACAGAAAAGATTTTTACCGACGAAAGTCTTCATTTCTCGGCGACGGGGGGGGGGGGGGGCCCCGGGGCCCCCCGCTAGCGCCGCCCCTGTACAGAATCTGTAAGAGTCGGTAGGCATGATTTGGATAACCCCATTGGGTTGTAACTTATAACCATTGGCTTTCAAATGGATTTCAATTTTATTCTGTCTTCATTAAGGTGAAAGCATCAAAAAGAAATCAGCTTAGACATCACACCTCAATCTGTTTATTGATAATGTTAAATCTAATTTGTTTTAAAATTAATTTTTATATTAATTATATTTGTTCTAATTTTGCAACTCTTACTTATTAATTTTTTCATGCACTTTTATAATTTTCTTTGTAAGTTTTATTTGAAGAAAAATATCTTTTTCGAGACTAATAAATTTTATTCTGTTCTGATTTCAGTTAAAGCATCAGAAGCAAATAAATCTGATTCATATATATAAATAATATATGAAGTATATATAATAACAGTAACTCTGCTAGGACACACAGTGTCTTCATTGTAGCGAGCGAAGCGAACAGGGTTTGCGTAGCAAACCCGGGAGGATTGCATTGCAATCCTCCTGGGGGTTGGCGAGATTTAGCGAGCAGGGGGCAGAGCCTCCTAGTATTAAAGAAATCGCTAGTAAGTCAGTTTTCAAAATTCCAAATCACAGCAATTCAAGGGTGTTTTAACGTAGAACTTAATAGAATGTACTTGTTAGGTTACTGTAGTTAACGTCCGGTACCTCTTGCAATGCTATAACTTAATGTCTTACACTATGTAGTAATGATTTCTTCATAGCTTAAACTGTGCAATTTTTAATTAATTTTGAAGAGTTAAATAATTCTTTGATAAAAATTATTATTAGACTTATAACTCGTTGAAGGTTTTTATTTATAAAGAAATTTTAATTAAGAAATTAATACTTTTTAATTAATTTTAATTAACTTTAAAATAAAGTTTCTCAATTATTTTCCTACATCACTTGCTTTTGTTTACAAGGATTTAGATTATTGCTGTTAAACCTTAAAAGAATTCATTGAAAGTTGTAAACTGAAACCAAATGGATATATAGGGATAAAGAGTATATTATTATTTACAAAAAACTTCTTAAAATGAAATCTACTCTTCTGGTTTTATTGAGAGCGAGAAATGTTATTGTATGCTGGTAATGATAAATATTTTATAATAGTTTCTAGAGTGGGTAATTTATATATTGTATCGGGATCATCTGCTAAGTGTTATGAATCTAATAATGTAGATAATTATAGTAAAAGTATTAATGTCGATGTTGTTCATTGTAGATTTGGTCATGTAAACTTTAATTTAATACCAAAAATGAGTAAGAGTAAAAGCATTCATAGTCTTGACAATATAGTCGGAAGTGTGAAATCACGCGTTACATGTAATTTAACAAAAATTACTAGAGCATCCTTTAAGCCTAATGTAAGCATAAATACTCAAAATTGTCTTGAAAGAGTTCGTATGGATTTGTGGGGACCATCTCCAACAAAATCTTTAGGTGGAAATTCGTATTTCTTATCTGTAATTGATGACTTTTTTATGTATGCTGTTGTGTATCCTATTAAAAAGAAATCTGATGTATTTAATTGTTTTAGTGAATATCTTGTTAATTCAGAAAGACAATTGGGTCGAAAATTGAAATGTGTACGATCAGATAATTGTTTCGAATTCTGTAACAAACAATTTGAAAGTTATTTAAAATCTTTAGGGATTAAAATGGAGAGAACTACAGTTTACACTCCAGAACAAAATGGCGTAGCGGAAAGATTTAACAGAAGTGTAATCGAGGGTATTAGAGCAATGCTTCAAGATAGTGGTCTTCATGCCAGATTCTGGGCAGAAGCTCTACAAACTTTTGTGCATATTCGCAACAGATGCGAGCACAAATTCACGAAAAATATCTCACCCACAGAAATTTGGACAGGAAGAAAACCGTCCTTACGTCATTTCAAGATTTTTGGATCAATTGCGTATGCGTATACACCAAGTATAAAACGTAATAAACTGCAAAACAAAGCAGATATTGGTATTTTTGTTGGCTATGCTAGAAAAACAAAAGGTTATCGTATTTGGTTACTGCGAAAGAAGGACGTAATCAAAACAATTCATGCTAAAATCGATGAAAGCAAAAACGGTGTAATGACTTCATTCGGACAAAAATCGCAAGAATATGTTCAAATTTCATTGTCAGGTGTATATTTTTCAGAATCAACAAATGATCAAAATGTTTTTTAAAAAAATTCCGAAACTAAAACCAGAAAAAATTGATATCAGTAAGTGGACAAGGATTGAAAAATGACGCAAGAAAAGCTCACGTATAGACGAATTTTACTATCCACCTTCGGGAAAACAACGCTCAAGATCGAATAACGACGCTATAAAATATTGTATAATGAGAATAAACTCGAGTATAAATCCGAATATTTTAATTTTAAGCCTAGTCCAAAAGATGGATCGGAAAAATCTGAAAACGTAAGTGATTTAGAAGAAACAGCTGACGAATCTGAGTTATCTAATTTTGACAACGATAATTTTCAGGAAGGAATTTATAATATTGAAATTTCAAGAAATTTTAATGAATCTCAAAAAGTACCAGAACGGGAAAAAAGGAATAAAGTTATGGACGCTGAATTAAAAGTTATGAAGGAACGTAGAGTTTGGAAATTAGTTGATGCACCGAAATATTCGAAAACCATAGGGTGTAGACGAGTATACTCAATTAAACACGATGAAAATTCAAAAATAAAACGTTTTAAGGCTAGATTAGTCGCATTAGGTTATACTCAAACATTTGGTTTTAACTACACAAGTATTTACGCAGCTGTTGTAAATTTTCCTATTTTTAAATTGTTGTTCGTAATTTTAATTTCGTTACTAAGATGGAAACATATACAACTAAATGTAAAATCTGCGTATCTATACGGAAATCATAAAGAACAATTTTTTATGAGACAACCACCCGGTTATTCTAAACCAAACAATGAACATAAAGTGAGTTTACTTAATAAATCAATTTAGAGACTTCATCAAAGTGGAAGAGTCTGGAACAACGAGTTAAATTCCATTCTCCAATCAATTTGATTTCAAAATGTTAAGTATTGTAATTGTGTTTATAAATATAAAAACAATGCAATTCTACTTGTTCAGTTAGATGATTGTATACTATTTGATAGAAATGAAAGTAGTATAATTGATGCGTTTTCTAAATTAAAACAAAAAATTGATATTGAGAATCTTGGCAGAGTAAAATATTTTTAGGAGTAAATTTTGAAACAGTAAACGGTAAAATATATTTGCATCAAATGACGTATATCAATAAGTTAAAATCTAAATTTACAGATCTGACAGCACACTTTGTAAATCTTTCTTTCAAAAATGATAATTTTCTTCAAAATGTTTTTGATTCAAATACGGAAGAAAATGAATTAATGAAAAGATATCCTTATCGATCCTTAGTTGGATGCTTATCATTTCTAGGTGACAAAAGTCGACCTGATATTTCATATAGTGTAAATATTATGTCTGAATTTTGTAATAATTATTCTTTTCATCATTGGTTAAAAGTAGTTGATATTTTGAATTATCGATTCAAGGGAGTCAGAATTTGTATCTTTGACGGAGACTGTTAAGGAATTACTATGGTATAATTTAGTATTAGTTCCTAAGCCAATTTTGTATTGTGACAATAAATCTGCTATTTATTCTTGTGAAAATAGAACGTAAAATGTTAAAACAAAGCATATCGATATTCGTTTACATTTCGTTGGGAAATTATTAGATGAGGAAAAATTTATTTAAAACTTTATTCCAACTAAATTAAATTTGGCAGATTTATTGACTAAACCTCAATCGAAAGAACGATTGAATTGTTTTGTTTCAAATTTATTTGCATTTCGTGGGCCCGATTGTTGGCAAAATACAAATAACAAATGACGTCATGTATTAGAATCGTATAAAAGGAAATGTATTTATGTATTAAGTTTAGTGTTGGCACGTGAAATGATGATTGGTTATATGATCTTTATTTATTCATAGCAAGATGCTATATTTTAAAAATAAAGTCTATTATTATTTACTGCAAACTCTGCTCTATATTTTCTTACTGGATGAATCACATCCCATGTCTACAATCGTACAATACAGTAGAGAAGAACAAAGTTTAGACAGAATATTCGAAATCGTTGTCGCAATATTGTGTCACGCTTACCTATAACAAAAGGACCAACGAAAGATGTGACAAGCTCTGTGAAGAGTTGGGAGTTATTTATCCACAATAACATAATATAGTTAAATTGTAGAATGAACAAATATATTTATTGAGAAATGCGCACCAAGCTTTTCACGTAAAAGCGATGCAAGAAAAACGGACCCTGTAGAAATCTGTGCTTTATTAGTGGTTAATAATGGAGTAGACTTAAATTTTTACTAAGCACTGTATTCTTAATGTCTAAAAGTCAAAAGCGTTATTTTTCTAACTAAAAATATAATGTTTTTAACAGCGCAGGGTTGAATTTCAGTTTGGGGTCATTCTATGACCAACGCGGGTCTTGGAGTTCGCTAAGGAGGCGCTCGTTCTCTCCAGTTAAGAGAATATTTTGCCAATATGCAATTCTACACAGTTATTTCGACAATGCACAAATTTTAAAACAACTAAAACAATTACTAAAAGAAAGAAGCTTCAAAAACGCATTCAATATTTGCATCTTATAACGAAAAAAAATCTAAAAGCATTGATGGAATTTCTTTTAAAGGGGAAATAATTCCATCAGTGCATGATCGATATTTCATCGACAAAAGTTCAGTAAATGAATTTTTTGGATTCTAATGGAACTAACAATTTAAGTGCAAGAAAAAATTACGTATTCTAACATTTATCAGCCAAACAAAATAAAAGTGTTAATGTTTTCTCAGTTAAACAGAATAAATAAGCAATTTCGACAATAGTTCGAAAAATAAGGCCGTCAATGAATTCCAAATTATTTCGCCATCATTTAAATGAGATTTTATTTAAAATAAGAATGATAATAATGTTCTTCAGTTAAATAGAATCTGCGTGCTGCATATTTATTACATAATTAAACACGAATACTATTAGTTACCACGGTCGTTTGATGCACTTTCGTAATTTAAATCCATCTGAAAGGAATTAATATTCGATGGGTAAAGTTTTAAGGTTTCTTTTTGCTGATGCAACTCAGTAAATGTATTGTTTTGTATTGAACTTTTTTTGCTTTAAAACTAAAGTATTTCTTTTGCAGCTAACAGTGGATATTCTTAACAAGGCTTCCATAATCTTTCCTATAATTACAGCCTTTGCTTACATTTTTAGTTTGCTTATATACATCTTAGGTAGAGATTGGAAAAAGCAACCATCTTTTCGTTTCAGAAACTTCGTCAAAGATGAACTTATAATTGGAGTATGAAATGACTTCACCATATCTTCTTCAACTAGGTTTTTCAATATTTTCTGGCCAAAGCTGGCCTTTCAAAATAAATTCTCATCCTTCCGATTTAGCAACAATTGAATCGCTCAGATGTCAATGAGGTTATTCCCCCAAAAATGTGAAATAAATAACACACCTAATTTTAAATTCTTAATATTAATTTGATCAGAAAAGTATATAAAGTCTCTAACGTAGCTAACGAGTATTTACTGTAATAATTAAAAGGAATATTACACCCATTAAATTTCATAAAAATCGGAAATGTTAAAAATACTGCAATGTCTTCTGAGCGACTCAATTAGCGGTTTATTTTTTAATATTTATTTTCCTATTTTAGACTTTTATTGAAAAGAGATCGAAAGGCAATCCCTGTATTAAACGATTGAAATAATTTTAAAAAAGTTATACTTTGAGAGAAAATTTTTTGCCATTTTTTTGCAAAAAACTATAAAGAGAATCCCCATTGAAACTAATTCCAGCATCTTGTGAATGTTTGAAATTCTTAATTTGGATCTTTAAAAAAATTTTATACAATGAAAGCAAAGTTTCTGTTTATTGTTTTACTCGTATTTTTGTATTTTAAAATTTTTGATCATTATTATCTCATTAAAAGTTACCAACCCAAAAACTGAGTATAGCTTAAAATTTCAATAAACCTAGTTAGTATTTTATCTAAATTATTTTAATTGCGCACACTATAAAGACAAATTAATAGAGACATATACAAAGTTCAAGAATCGGATCCAAAAATGCACATTAATTATATTATTTTAAGCCGATAATTCCATCCCTTCCCTTTCAGAGAAAAAATGTTCTTATTGTTTAACGAGATAATAACGGGAAAACGTAAATGTTTCCAATGCATTGGAAAGTTGTTCTTTAGTAATATGGCAATCAAAAAAGTATCGGGAAAGCCCAGTTAAAAATGCATATATTATAGAAATTGTTTGTAAACTTTATCAAATAACTTAAACTTGTGGCTACACCTGGGCTTGATTTCATATGATCGCCTGAACATGAATTTATCAAATGAGATAACATTTTAATCGCCAAAATGCCGAATGCTATTGGAGCAAAGAACATGCATACAATTCTCTTCTGCAAATGCAGAAAGCAATTGAAATGTCAAATGTTTATCATAAACAAGCGTATTTTGAGTGGTGTAAACATTTGAAGAAGGGGTAGAGAACTACCTGTAGATGAATCACAACCAGATATACATCAACGCCGGGACTAATCATCAAATATGCCGATCAGAGAATTGAAGTTAGTGATCTCTGATTAACATTTAGAGACATTATTGAATAAGTTCCAGTAGCATTTGGCTCCTGTCAAGCAAATTTTGAGATCAATTAGGGTTTATGGCTCTTTCACTGATTTATTCCAAAGCAGCACGTGTCTATCAAGTGTCCCAAGATGATTTTTCAAAGCGATTCCTTTGATATGGTCATTATTAGTATTTATGAAACCTTGATTCCTGCTTTAATTCAGAAAAGCGCAGCAATCAAGAAAATGGCTCTTGAAAGGTGAAGCAAGACTGAAAAAGATCACATCAAAGTTTCTCAAAAAATCATGGTAATGTTAATTGCCTTTGATTGGTTGTGGGGCTGGGTAGTATGAATTTCTCTACCAACTGGTCCTACCTTCAATAAATATTTATCTATGTTTTGGGGCATTTGAGAATTAATTCGTCGAACACCACCTAAATCTTTCTTCTCTTGCCTAGGTTGAAACTGCCTCTGGTGGACATAGTTTTGACTCTATTCATGCAATAAAATAAAATTCTTCCAACACTGAAAGGGTTTCAAGAAAATGATTTTAAGGCATATTCTTTGAGTAATTGGAAAAATAGTCTGTATAAGCATAGTAGTGAGAGATTACTTTTGAAGAAGATAATACAGTTTTGATCAATAAATTGACTTTTGTTTTATATATACCCCAATACTTGATCAATAGTAGTACAAAAGTGTATATCTTATAACTATGTATAATATCAGTTTGTAAAAAAGAAAGACAAACAAAAAATAAATTTCAAACTATACAATCACTTAAACAGTCACATTTTTTTATTAATGTCTGTCGGCAAAAGTCTTCACTTAAAAAACTTAAATTATTAGCAGATAACTAGCATACCTCTTCTATATCTTCAAACATTAATTTTTTAGAAGTAAATTTAGATACTTCCTTAACTGCACAGCATATTTTTTCTATGATATTATTCTTACTATGATAAAAAAATTTTAAGTGTATCTTGTGACATGAGTTTAGACAAAATAGGAAAGCAAGTAGAAATTTTTATAATATTAAAGAATTTAAACTTTCCTTAGCTGGCTATAGAAATTCAGAATTTTTTTACCTTGAATAAAAATGGTACAACTGCTGTACCAGACACAAGGGAAGATTTCACTCTGCTTTCAACGTGTTCTGATTTAAGTCCCTGCTCCAAAGGCACATCCATGAAATTCTAAAATATCAGGTGGACTTTCAGTAAATTAAAAAAAGACAAATACAAGATTTTCAATTTGATCCAAACAGTATTTCCCCATTTTACAGGAACTGGAAAGATGAAAACCACAGGAGGCATATACTTCTCAGAAAAAGGGGAATAAAACTATAATAAATAAATATCGTTTTACACTTTAATTCCCAAACCCATATGAGTTTCCTAAGTAGAACCCCATGTTCTTGGAACATAGTTTGCTCTAATAATCTTAAAGAATCCTATTTTCTTAACCTTTCAAGTTCTGCAATATTTACATTATTTGCTGAATCTGTGTTGAAATAATTGCTTTATAAGATATATAGTATATATAAATGAAATGTAATGAATTCAACTTCTTTCCTGGAATATTGAGGTTTAATACACAAAATATCAAGTGAGAAATGCGGTACCTGAAAAATTGTTTGCTTTGTACAAAATAACAGCATCCTTTAATTCTACAAGATTCCTGGAGTATATATCTTAACTTAAATTCTTAACTTATAGGATGTACTATAATTATAACTTATTATATACTAATAGCGAATAGAATTAGATAACAGTAAATACGTAACTGAACGAAGCACAG